>OMLF01013358.1:22409-34217 GCA_900302615.1 Holocentrus rufus | reverse complement strand
GTGGATATTTGGAAGAAACAGACAGTCCCTTAGCAGTGAATGGCGCCTTTGTCATAACTCATCTCTCTCTCTCGCTCATTCTTTCTCTCTCCCTCTCTCTCTCTCTCTCTCCCTCTCTCTCTCTCTCTTTCTCTCTCTCTCTCTCCACACAAACACAATTCTTGTTTCCCATCACTCTCTGTTCTGTCTGTTTTACCTCTCTTCGTGCGCTCTGCTGTCCCTGTCTTCCTCTTTCCTCGCCCCTCCTCCTCTTTCCACCACACCTCCATCCCTCCATCCCTGCCCTCACCTCTTTTCCACCTTCCACTTTCCTTTTCCCTTTATTTGCCCTCCCATTCATCTTTTTTCTCCACCCCCATCTCTCTGTGTCTTTCTTACACCATCTTTCATTTTCCCTTTTTTTTCTCTTGCTCTTTTCTTGCACCTTCTTCATTCCCACTCCAACCATCCGTCCATCCATTTTCCCCTCGTTTCTCTGTTTTCTTCCATGCCCCTCCCTCTCCATCCTTCCCTCCATTTCTCTATCCTTTTGACCATCCATCCTTTACTAACACTCCCAAATACACACACACCACACACACACCTCCCCTCCCTCCTCCCTCTATACAGCCCAGTAGCCCAGGCGACTACTACAGCTCAGTGGAGAGCGACCTGAAGGTGGAGCTCACCGAGAAACTGTTCGCCCTGGACACAGAGGGCACCAGTAGTCCTGCAAACAGTGAGGTTAGTGTGTGTGTGTGTGTGTGTGTGTGTGTGTGTGTATGATCTAAGTTATCAGGCCCATCTTTAAATTCACTAAATTACTGAGGTCAGTGCAGCAACATTTCACCAGATTTTTTCATCAGCTCTAAATTGTCTTTTGCAGAAACATTATGTCTCGCTCTGCTAACAGCTGATAAATGTGACAATTTCACAGGGCCCATCTGATATTAAATTTGACCTAAAACTTGGCTAGCTTTTTCCTTTTTCCTCTTTAGGGAAACTTTTTGCAAACTCAAACAGTGGAAAGAATTTCACTCTGTGGAATAGTGTTATTTTTTTAGGGAGAGGAAGTTATTAAGTTGCTGCATCACCTGTACTGCTCACAGTGTTTGGGCATCAGTAGCTTCACTGAAATAGAAACTCTTAGCACGCTCCATCTCATTTTCAATATCTTAAAGGAACAGTTCACCTAATGCAAAAAATAAAAAGATATTTTCCCCTTTAACCCTAGTCCATTATATCCATCCAGATAGTTTCTTCATGATTTGGTGAGGTTTCCGTTCTAGCTGCAATCGTCCCTGGGTTCATTCAACCCAATACAGTGGAGCTGGGTGGGTTTCCATTTTACAGAGCTAGAAAAACTCAACAGCAACAGCTCTTTCCAAAATAATGACGATAACTGTCATAACTTGAGGTGTGAAGTGTTTCATTGGGAACTATTTCCAGTCGAAAAACACTGGCGAACTGTATCCATCCACCCCCAAGGAGCACAAACTGACTTGGGTTAATATAGGCTGCAGGTGTTCTTCTGCAGTTGTATTTTGGGTGAACTGTCCCTTGAGGCACAGCACTTAGTAATTGTTCACCATTTTACACACTTTAATAATGCTGCGGTTGTGCTATTCTAGGCTGTTTGGATTATTGCCAAGTCACTCAAGGCAACACAGAACATCCTGTGACAGGGCAGCAGTGAGCGAGGGAGGCATAACTAACATAAAATCACAAAAATATGCATTTTCATTTTTAGCAAACCCTGTTCCCATTTCCTTCTCCCAGACGGACTTGAGTGATTTGGACCTGGAGACCTTAGCTCCCTACATCCCCATGGACGGCGAAGACTTCCAGCTCAATCCCATCATCCCCGAGCCCGAGCCGATGGAAGGTGGAGCGGCGGGATCCATGGGGGGGCACAGCCTCAGCACCCACCACCCAGCCACCCAGCACAGCTTCAGCAACATCGCCAGCCTCTTCCAGCCCCTGTCCTCCCCTCCACACCCCCCGGGTCACTTCCAGCCCCAGGTCGGTGTGGTCTGGGGTCCGGGGGAGAAGAGAGGCTCCGGCGGGGACTCCGTGGACCCCAGAGCCCTGTCTTACATGCAGGGGCAGAATCCTCCATACCAGGCCCCAGCCAGCACCCCTCTGTCCTCCATGGGAGGCAGGCAGAATCTCCACTGGCCTCCAGACCCTCTGTTAACCTACGAACAACAGCCACGGGCAAGCAAGGCCTACCTGAGGGAGCCCCTTTCAGGAGAGGCGCGCCCATCCTGCCAACAGAACATGCCAAATCTTATGCAGAAACAGAGGTGAAATAACATGATGAAATAACAAGAATATAACAAGAAAAAATTAGTTAGATCTTAATTTTAGACCAAGAAAAATAGAAGAGAAGATAATATATATTGCTTTGGGACAGACATTGTAAACATACAAACATACATGCAGTGATGACCACATGTGAGAAATAAAAAGAAGTGTATCGAAAGATAAGAATTAAGTAAAATAAAAGGATGTGCCTAAACTTTCTTTATTCCTCTCTACTGCAGTTAATGTTAATGGTTAATTACTGTATGGTTATCCATATATTAGGTAGAACTACCTGCCTTCATTTTAGTAAAGAGTCTTGAGGTTGAACCTAAACACCAGTGTGTGTTTGTGTGTGTGTTTGTGTGTGTGTGTGTGTGTGCAGGTCCATGGAGAATTTTGTACAGGCCTACAGAGACATGAGTCCAGCCAGAATGGCCATGACCAACAGTATCAAGCGCTCCTTCACTCAAATGGCTGTGGTGAGTCTGAGGAAAAATGCTCTGGAATATAAACTATAGAGTAAAATTCATTCATAGTCACAGTTGAAACAAAGATAAGAATTATGAGGTCAGTCCCTGAAGCCTCTCTGTCAAAGCCCTTGACTGTTTGTGTGTGTGTGTGCTGTGTGTATTAGGGTGAAAGTAAGACTTCAGACATTATCTGGAAGAAGATGAGGGGTGATGGTTGTGCCACCATGGATCGCTCCCTCAGTGCAGGCTCACTGGCAGGTATGCTCTCACTGTGTGTGTGTATGTGTGTGTGTGTGTGTGTCCTTTTTTCCCTTTTCGCAACTGTATAAAGATATAAGTCATTTTAGAGATGGTTTCTACTGAGTTGTGTATAGTTTTTATTTTTGGGTGACGTGTTCCTTTAACCCACAGATTACTACACTGGAATACAGCCATTGTGTGTTACTGCATCAGAAGAAGGGGATAAATGTATTAAGTGCCATTTCCTCGTGTGATTTTAATAATCTAACAATAGCAGTTGGGAGAGAAATTTGGTCTTGAAGAAGCTTTTCACAAACCTCAGATATTTTTGTCCTCAAATTCAGAACAGCTGTCAAGTGATTGCAGCTTCGCCTTTCTGTGAAACAACGCTGTGCATTGGACAGATTTCGAGCAGAGGGACAAAATGCAGCCAGGACACTGAGATCATCAGCTTGGCTACATCAGATTAGTAGCAGAAAGCGGGCATTATTCTAGCCTGTTTGTTACTGTCATGTAAAGCAGCGCCAAAATAGTTTTTCACTGAGCCACCAAATTGAAAAAATGACCCCACCTACCCACAACCTGTTTTACTCTGTGTGTGTTTGTTTAGATTGCAGCTGTAACAAGTTTTTCCCACTGCAGTACTCCTTATTAGTAGCCTCAAGCACGCTGTTCACTTACTCACACTCTCACACACACACATTGACTTTAATACACCTCTTGTATTAGATATTTTATTGAATAAAACTGAATTTAAAAGGAAACATTTATCCAAAGGAGCCATGATGAGGTGATCTTGGAGTTTTCAGTGGCAAACAGTGAGTGTGTATCATCATTTAACTGTGGTCTCACCCTCTCTCTCTCTCTCTCTCTCTCTTTCTCTCTCTCTCTCTCTCTCTCCTTTCAGAGCCAGGATTGGGGAGAATGATGTCAGGCAGCGTGTCCCAACGTCTCAGCCCTCTGCAGCAACACAGGAAGTCTCAGTACCCGGGAAGTGGGATAAGCAGCGCGCATAAGAAACCTTTTCCCCAACAGAGCTGCAACTACACGGAATACAACATGCTGCCCTCCAGCAAGACAGAGGGTGAGTTGGCCTGCTTTGACAAAACTCACCGATTTTAATGTCTAAAAAGCTGCCATGAACCTCAGTTGGCAGCAATGTGTTAACACCTTGAGTGTCGGAGTCACATGCAGCTGACTTGCAAACGATACAAGCTCTGGAACCTAAAACTCTGATGTTCCCTTAAATTTCCCCTTAAGTAGCTTCAAAGACATTTTTTTCAAATTGTATGGCAGTGTCACATACATATTATGTATCTGCTGGTTGCAACGCCTCACTCTTATATTGAGTGAAATATTAAACGCCAAGATGCCATTGTTTTATACATACATCTAGAGAAGATCTAGATGTCTTGTGCATCATTTTATACACATTTCCCTGTAATTCAGCAGGACATATTTGGCATCTTTGCAAACGATCTCCACTAGAATTTCAAAGAAAGTTTTGTGAGTTTGAACATAGCTTGACCATGCACAATGACAAACCCACCCACAGCATCTGCTGTTGAACTGCGACTCTCTAGTGACGTTTCGTTTCCAAGTGAACCGTCTCAGATTAGGCCTGGGGCAACCGGTTCACCTGGTCTTAAAGGATTTCTTAGAAACAAATTAATCCTCATGTTGGGGACGTTCCATCTTTCAGGAGTAATGAAGCATCATGTTCACTCCTTGTTTTGCTTTTAAAGAATGGCTGTAGGGCAGGGACTTTCCTCATGCCATGACAAAGAAGCTGAGAAACGCCAGAGTAGCTTCCATCTGTTTTGTCTTTACTTACCTCTGCTCTCTCTGAAGACAGAGGTTTGATAATCTCTGTCTCTCTCCGTCTTACCTCCTCTTCCACTGGTTTGCTTATAAGTCCACCTCTGTCTGCCCAGGTGTCGCCAGTCGTCTGCTGGGCCCGTCATTCGAGTCCTACTGTCTGCCACAGTTGACCCGCTACGACTGTGAGGTCAACGTCCCGCTGCAGGGCAACCTCCACCTCCTCCAGGGCAGTGACCTGCTGAGAGCCCTGGACCAGGCCACCTAGAGCACCTGATTTCAAACCCAGCTATAGCCCCAGACTTACTCCCAGCCCTGTACCTCAGCCCGCAGCCCGAGGCCTCGGCCTGGATCTTCACTTTCACACCTCTGGGCCCTCACAGAGCCTGAGGCCAAACTACCTAGAGAATGGTATCCAAACCCGCAGCCTGCCTTGTTTAGCTTGCCCTCAGCCCTGTCCCTTTTTTGTAGTCCTGACACCCTTAGCTGCAGAGCTCTAGGCCCTTGTCCTCCCACGCCCAAACAAGCTGAGACATCAGGTTCAGGCCACTTAGAGCCGTGGGATTCATACACACAGCCTGCCTTAAAGCCAGACTCTGTCCCTGCCATGTGCCAAACATCTACTGTCGCTCTGCCTATAAGGTCTGTCTCCTGCCACAGTCTGACAAAGGTGAGAACCCATGGCCAGGCTGCTTAGAGGCATGGTATTGAAACCTATAACCTGGGTTTTATCCAGACCCTGTCTAGTACACAAACTCGCACCCAGCTATCTCCTTTCCTTCCACACACCCTCTCTCTGTCGAGGCCTCTGTGCAGCCCCACACTCTCTTAACTCTAACCCCCCTCTGGCTCTAAAGAGCAAGGCTGCATAAGTAGCCAGGGACTGTGCTACCTACACACTAATAGGAACGCTACGATGCTTCACTTAGTGTATCTGACTTGCATTTAGCCCTATTTTCTAGTCCTGTTTCCAAGATTTTTCCAAGTCTTCTTCCTCTAGCTGCAGCCTTTTCTACACGCAGGCACACACACACACACACACACACACACATGCACAGAAAGAATAAGCCTAACTCTGCCTCTTCTTGCCTGAATCTATCCCACTTGAGTCGTGATAGCATTAGCCGCATCTGCTCGTTCTGTCAAAGTAGCCCGGCGACGCGGTGCGCGGATTCAGGGCGAGTCCCAGGCAAGGCCACTTCCACCATAACAGCCCACCTTCTTGCCTTTCGCCATGTAATTGGTTAACAATGGCTTTTGGTGTGTTTGGGTCAATGTTGATGCCATAAATTATACACTTTATATTGTTATTTTAGTTATTATCATGAGTCTCTCATTAAATTGAGATATGTTTTGCTTTCATCAGATCTCCCCACATTGTTTAATCCATATCAAAGGGACACATTACCCTATAATTACCATATTGTGTCTCCTCTTTTTGCATTTATTCTCTGATTTCTTATGCCTTAATAGCTCTATTTCTTCTTTATATGTGTCTCTCTCACAGACACACTAATAAACATATATTGCAATACATGTACCCTACTGTAAGTTTGACATTGTAAAGTTTTATTGTTTGTTTCTTTAATCTGTCTCGTCTTGCCTTTTCCACTTAAATCTGTCTTCTGTCATTGGTTTGGCTAAATCTGGTTCTGTCTCTCTCTCTCTCGGTCAGGTAAATAGTTTGTGTGACTACAGGGTTTATTTCTTACTAATGGAGTCAATCCACTTAGCTAATGTGTATAGAGTCAGCATCAAAATCAGCCTTATTCGTGAAACAAATAGCATTTGCAAAGAATTTGGCTCTTTGTGTATCATGTGTTCATGTGATTACATGTTATAGGCCTACACAGACTTCACACACTGCACAAGGACCTCACAGTCAGCATAGGATAGGATGTAGTCAGCACTTATTGCCCTATAGGGACAGCTACTTTTGTTTGGGTGCAGTACGGCAGCCTGGAAGTGACTTTGAAGCAGAATGTATGCATCGTTGCTTATTTTAAGGACAAGGCCAGTTTTCTCGTAATTCAAGATGGAGAGTGGCTGCCCATATCAGAAAGCTAGACGGCATTAGTTGTATTGATAAATTGCTGAGAATTCACGATTTACACAGGGCCTAGTTTCGGTTGTCTTTTGAAACAAGCAAACAGAATTTGACCCCTGTTTGTCAAAATGCTGTTGATAATGTTAAGCCTTCAGAATAAGCCTCCAGTCTGCCTTCAGTGGAAACACTTTCAACAATTTTTTTCTATTCTCTCTCTCATATCTCTCCCATACCCTCTTCTCTCACATCGTCTTTCTCTTTTGGTAATCGTCTTTGTGTGGTGACCACTTTTGAATATGAATCATAGAGCTTTGTACACATATAGGTTATGTATTTAAAAGACAGAGCTATAATGTTGAAGATAGTGTTTTTAGTGTTTATGTGTTCTGGTACTTTGTCCTATCTACCCTGTAGATGCAGACGGATCCGATTCCTTCTGTTGACGCAGGTCTCTCTTAGTGCTGGTTTCTCTTTTGTTGTGCTGTTGTGGCATTTAAATTTTTTTTTTTCCCCCCACCAGAGTTTTATGCTAAAATATCTATTGAAACTGTTGGCAGGCCAGTACTGTTTTTTTTTTTTTTTTTGTTCTTGCTTTAAGAGGATAAAACAAAAAATAAGAAAATGACAGAAAAAATCAGATGAAAGGTGAATAACAGTTTTCTAAGTTTCACTTTTTTGACATGTAGCATTTTGAATATTGTAAACAAGGCAAAGTTGCCACAGAATTAATCACATAGTTTTCCAATCGCATATATAAAAGCAATGGTGCTTCATAGACAATGTATCTGTTCTTAATTTTTAGAACCAACATTTATTATGTTTTTTGGATCCACTTCCACTAACACTGTATATTGATGTTTTGCTTTAAGTCTGTGCTGAAATTCTCTTTAAAGTTGATTTAAAACTGATATAATGTGCCTTATTATTACCTTAAAGTTGTCTCAGTACAGATTCAGCCCTGAAGTTTGCCCTTCAAGTGCACAGAGTTTGTTCCCTATAATCTGTAGATGACTATTTTCAACTCTGGGGGTTTATTACTGAACATAATCCATAATTGTATTGAAGAATATTCTAATACACCCATTGGTTTTCAGTTTAAATTTAGCTCCTTTTAGCTGCTCTAATTGCTTCCCCCAAAACCTGTTGTCAGGGGCAACCAAAGAGGGAACTTCTTCCTGACAGGTAAAGTCCATGCAGTTCAGCAACTATACGGTTAATTGATACAGATGCACTGCACAGTGAGAACGAACAGACATCCATGGCAGTTACATAACTAAACACACCGTTTACCCAAAAATGGTGAGCTGCAGTCTTTGTTCAGAGCTGATTGGCAGAATATTAGCAGACAAAATCAGAACAAGCTGTAGCAGCAAGTCCAGATATTAATGTGATTATGGAAACTTCAGCCTGGATCCAGCCCTGTCTGAATTGGCAAAAAACCCTCGAGCGTCGATATGATTTCACAGTCAAGGTGCTTCTGTAATAATCCCCCAGGTTTTATAGTCCAAAGCCCTTTGATAACCCCTGTCAAGCCTCCTCTGACACATTCATCTAGATCCCAGTAGAGCATCCGTTGAGCGATGGAAATAGACGCCCCTTAGATTCTATTAGAACCCAGTGTAGAACCCCCTGGTGATGACGAGCGGAGAGGTGTCAAATACTGCAAGGTTTTTACGGAAATGGATTCCCCTGCTCATCAACCTATCTGACAGTCCGTTGATGAGGCTGCTTGTGGGTTTTGGGGGGTTTGGCTGAAAGAGATTTGACTGTACAGTAAAAGTTCTCCTGAGGTTCCACACCGGGAACCGCGGCGACGTCCGACCCTGGTGCCTGGCTTTGGCTAAATCCAAAACCAGATGTGCCATTGTGCGTAAACACAGATGTAAGGGGCTCATTGTTGTCACTGCAGAAAATAGCTCGCTGAATCGTGTTTTGAATCATGGTAGTTTGACAGCTCCATGGCTACGGCACAACAATGGACGTGCTCACGTGCTGCACAAATAGGCTAAAAATGCACTCAAAATGATCTCCGGTTCACCGTGTGGCCTTTCAGGGACAGATACTGTCAGAGATATGGGTGATACTGAAGGTATTAAGTGAGGGTAATACACTTATTATTGTTGATTTTTCACATTTAAAAAAAAGCAGAGGTCTCCTTTAACCCTTTGATGGGCCGTGTCTTGACGATGCCGAATGTGCGTTCCAATCAAAGCAATTCAGTTTATTCAGTTTTTATAGCAGACATAAATTCAGAGTGGGAAACTTAAAAAGAGTAACAAGGTTCACTATAGACAAGCTCCATGGAAATCCAGAAGGCAGAGGTGTGAGACAGATAGATCCTTCTGAGGCGGCCCGAGGATAGATGGCGAGTCTTAGATAAATATGAAGGAGATATGAGAGCAGGGATGTGATGTTGAGTTGAGTGACAAATGAAGAGAGATACATCCTGCTCAGCCTGCCCACTGACGCATATCTCTCCACTCCTCCACTCAGCACATCACTCATCTCTCTATTTCCCTTTCTCCCCAAACCCCTCTCCCCTATTCCCTTTCCCCCCCGTTTCCCCGTTTCTCGCATTTTGAGCCACCATCCAGTCACAGTCGTCTATTTTAACCCGAATGAAACTGAACCGCCTCGGTGTCAGCGGAGCGTACACTCTGACAAAGGCAAAACACGGGCCTCTGTTGGTAAAAGGCACTCTATCTGCTGTGAAGTCCAAAGACATGACAGACTATGAGAACCTTAGCTCCTAGTTGTTACTGTGCCAAAGCCAATGGCATGTGGGACATTTCCTTTTTAATCATCCCCATGGCCAAGAACAACTAAACACAAGGACGTAACATGAAAGGATGTATAATTTCTATCCACATATTTATTTGTTCTTAGACATCAAACAATGAGCACATGGCTGTGTGAGTTTCCTCACAGTTGCTGTAGCTGGAGATGGTCAGACCGCTCTAGGTACCGATTGTGGATGTCCTGCATTGATTAGAGGTCCTCATGCAACAAAAAGCTTTTTATTTAGGTGAACTGACGGGGCAGGTACCATAAAAATTTTTACCAGCTCCAACTTATATGCATACACCTCAAAGAAGAGTGTAGATATGACAAAAAGTTGATGATAGTCTATTTTGCAAAGAGCAAAAGCAAAAGATGTGGAAGATCAATACTGAGGTTGAGATTTTGAAGAATTAAATACCCAGGGAGGTTCTTTATGGATGGACATTCCCAGCTTTGCTTATTTACTCTAGAATATGCAAAATATGAAAAATAATTTTAGTACCAACTAAGATGCTCTGTATTTAGGGGAAAGAAACTGTTACTTGAAATTGATCAGTCTATTTCAAAAGTACAAATGATTTTAACCTCAAAAACATACCCTTATTTTGAAAAGGTATGTCATAGTACCCCATAATTTAGCTATTTTGTAAGTGTCAGGGTTTTTTTTTCTCTCTCTCCCTTTGTTTTGGAGGAAAAATGTTAATATTGAAAATAAAAACTACCTACATTTTTGCACAAGGTCCCGATAGGCTATGTTTATCGTTTAATTTAAAGCTAAAGTAAAAGCCTACAGATAAAATATTTTTTTATATATAGCTTAATTGTAGAATTCAAAATATTTTTTACTTTGTACTTGAATTATCTGTAATTGAAACCAAAGTCAATTCAATTGGGTTTTCAGAAAAGCACCTTATAGCGCTTTCAAAACATGTAATGTAGCACTTTAAATTTTTATTATTTGTCTGATTGACTTTTAATGGACTATAGAATGATCCCGGAGCTAAATTGCCCCTTGGAAGCCAGAGAGATAAAGTTTAATGGGCCAATGGGACGATGATGTTCTGAAACTGCCATGCACAGAGAGGAACAGACCCTCAGATGGATATTAGCAACTGATATGATTTGAACTACAATGTGTTAATGTATGTGGAAAGAGTTGGCTGGATGGAAGTCGATTAAAAAAACAAAAAAATTATTTTATTCACAGAAGGCTTATCACCAGTCCTAGTGCTCTAGATACTGTGCCACTTGAAGGGTCCCCAAAACAAAGTCACACGAAAAAATATTCACGTGAGTTAATCAACTCATTGCACTTCCTCTTTAAAGACAATATCAGCGTTTTTCTCTTGTCTGTGTAACAAGGGGGTTTGTTTTTGTTTTTCTAATGGGATCCATGTTCAGCTTCTTGTATTCTCTCTTTTTTTTTGATGTCATTCAGTACAGTTACATTAGCTGATTCTGCAATTTTTTTTTAATATGCTAAAAATTCATATTGACCTTATTATCATATTGTTATTATTGTTATTACTGTATGGGGAATTTAACCCAATAAGAAGTTTGTGTTTCTGCACTGATATCTTATTAAAGCATACTGATCTTACCCTCTCATCTGTCCATTTGTATTTTTATTTTATTTTATGTGACATCATGGTTTGTGACTATATTATGTTATTATTATATATGAACAAAATTTCATTTTATGTTTTTTCCTCAAGAGTGGAACAGGGCTGGGCAGTATATCAATATAATATCAATATCATGACATGAGACTGGATATTGTCTGGAATGTTGGATAATATATTATGATGATATGGTGATAATTTATTAGGCTGTTCTATTATTTTCTTTATACCTGTCTGGTCATCATATCCACATTACTGATGAATGATCGTTTATCAAAAATCTCATATATCATGAAAGCACCAATAGTCCCTCCAATACTGTCACAAAATCGATATTGAGGTATTCGATTAAAGATAATATGATATTTGATATATTGATATATTGATATACTGACCAGCTGTATGAAATCAGAGTTTGGATTTGCATTCTGCATGAGCCAGAATGAAAGATTATCCCTGTTTGTGTGTGTGTGTGCGTGTGTGCGTGTGTGTGTGTGTGTGTGTTGAGGGAGGTCTCACTGCCTTTACCCTGTAGCTTAGCTGT
>OMLF01013357.1:15281-33803 GCA_900302615.1 Holocentrus rufus | reverse complement strand
ACCAATACAGTGACAGGGAGAGGTGAAGGAGGGGGGGCGGGGGGTTAGAAAACGGACAATGGACTCGACCACTGGAAAGAGTCAGAGAGAGAAATTGGAAAACAAGAAAGAGCGTGGGTGTGGAGGGAGGGAAAAGGTGATGGAGCTGTACTTTGGACCAAGGCAGCAAGGAGTGGAAGGGAGTGTGTGAGGGAAAATGTCAAGTGGGGACCAGGTGAGAGGAAGGAATGCTGGGCTGAATCAGAGATGGCTGATAATTTTTATGGTCCTTATCAGCTCCTGTGTTCACCTGTGTTCCATGTAGATCCAACAGAAACTTGTGACCAATTCTGGGTCCTGACCCCTAATTAAATATGACAGGCCACCTTTACTTAGAAGGAAACAAGCTTAAGTTTTATTCACTCTCATTTGGGTCAAAGGGCAGGACTGCAGTGCAATTTAGTCATGGAAATAGGCAGATGTTTTTCTTTCTGAGGTGGTAATTTTCTCAGAGCTTGGCATTGCAGCGATCTTGATACGTAACGTAATATGTGATGTTCTTATCGGTGGATTTCTTTCAGTATGCCATTCCAGCATATTTACCCTGGCTAGCAGCACAACATAGTCAGCAGGCACTGACATGCAGCTCCCAAACACTGTTGCCTGACTACAGTCTCTGTTTGGACTCGGTTTGATTCCTCCTGACACACACTCTGGTCTGGGGGCGATATCTGCAATTAAGCAATACAAAATGAGCTAAGTTTAAAGGCCTCTAAAATGTATTGTGTCATCATAACTTAGAGTCTTTCACAAAATTTGTGAAAGACTCTTTTGGAACTACTACTTTAGACTACTTTAAGAATAGGATACTTCAACAAAGATTCTCAAAAAGAAAAGCATTTAAAACTACTTTGTAAACTTAAGTTTGTTGGAATGTCTAATCTGGGCCAAAACTGATGGAAAGTCTTATTTACATTTATCCTGAATAGACCTTGGAATACTTTTTCTGAAATATTTACAGCATTAAAAACTTTTTTTGCCTTCGGCTACAAGCAGCAGACTGAAAGATAATCTTGGTAATATGAAGGTTGTCTGAGTCTGAGATGTGGGTCTAACTGCAGGTTGGCTGTGTTGTCTTCCAGAGCCAGAGGCTGCAGGCAGGACAGCCACAGAAGCTCAGGGTCCACCTTCTGCCCCCTCCCCTCTGAAGTCTTTATTCAGACGCTTGAGTGACAGAGTAGTGCGTTTGGACGTGAGGCGCGCCGACCCACGCAACCGCTCCTCCTTCCCTTTTTCTCCTCCGTCCTCCCCTTCATCCACTCCTCTGCTTCCTCCAAGTCCACCCCCACCTCGCTTGCTGGAGGCTGCTTATAGTGGGTTTGAGTAGACTACTGGAGCTCACATCCCTGCATCACCTGTCCAAGTCTCCTACCCCGCCCAGTCCCAAGCTCAAATCCAGCCTCAGCCTTAGGCGCCTCCCCACTCCCAGCTCTATGCTTTATCCCAGGCCAAGCACCAGTTCTCGCTCAAGCACCAGCCCATTCCTTGTGCCTCATTCTCACTCTTCTATATCCACACTGCACTCTGTAAATCTGAAAGTGTGTCTCTTATTCTGTGTTCTGGTCTTGCATCCACGCTAAGCTGGCATTTTCCACCTATGAAAACAAGGCTTTTTGAAAATGCTCTTGGGAAAATTTAAAAATGTGGGTATGGCTTTGTAGTGTGGACGGGGAAAGTGGAGCTTTGTGGAAATGCTGATGTAGGATTATCATATGATCTAGGCCGCAGTCTAGTATCAAGCATGCACAGGCCATGTGGGTAGGCCTGTGCATGGTCCATATGGGATTTTAAGCGTTTTGGGGCATTTGGACAGCAGACTTTTGGAAATCAGTCTGAAGATGCCAGCGTAGTGTAATATGGATGGAAAACCAAAACAGTGTTTTCAGATTCACCTGGTTTCGTGTGGACATGGCTGTAGCTGCATGTTTCACCAGCTCCATGTGTAGCCACAGTCCCAGTGCCAGTCCTTCTCTGAGTCCTCCAGTCACAGCATAGTGCCTTGCGTTTAGCCCAATTCCCAAGCCTACACAAGCCCTTAGTTCCAGACTGAGTGTCCTAACACTGGCCCCAAGGGACCCAGCCTCCCATCCAGCCCCAGGCCATCCTGTCAGTACACTGGACGTCCCCGCAGCAGCATCAGTGGCTTAAGAGATCAGAGGAAGAAAGGCACAGGCAGAGGGAACAGGCAGAGGGAACAACCCGGCCCAAGTGAGCTGGAGGGAAAGACTGCAACAAGAACACAGAGTCAGAGAGAGAGAGAAGACCGCACGAGAGACTTGGAGAGATGACAAAAAGACAGGACAAGAGTGAGATATAGTCCGGAGTAAAGGAGGGAGAGGCTGAGTGAAGGGCACAGGGGAGAAAAACGGGAGGCTGAGGAGGCATTGCAGGAAGCAGGGAGGTGGCTGTGTCAGCAGAAAAGAAATTGATGGAATTGCTTCATACCGCAGTGACAGAGATGCAAACACACACGCACATACCTCACATGCTTGTGTTAGGCACACAGATTTGATGAGTTTAGTATGAAGTGATGTAAACTGTACAGCTGCATTAAAGGTCTTTTTACAGTGTAGATTACAGTTTTGCATAATACTTGATGAATGGCTCGTGTCAAGACGGGGTAATAAAGCATGATTGATGAGGGTAATAGAGAATTCATGAGCGGGATTATATGAGGATGACTAGAGGCCGGTCTGATGTTCATGACCGGAGTCCTTTTGAATTATGGATTTAATAAGTAGTTCCTTAAATTATCATCTCCATTACATCAAGGCTTTGTCTCTGCTCCAGCTCGCCTCAAACTTCTGCAGGTCTCCACAATGTGGCATCTCTCCTCCCCCAAGACCTTATCTTTAGCACTCCGGAGTCTGGTTCTCTCCTTCATGCTGTCCCTATTACTTCCCCTCCTCTCACACAGTCTCACTTTAACCTCCCTCCTCTACCTAACTCTCCCTCCCTCTCTCTCTCCCTCCTTCCACTTCTCTCTCCTTCTCTTATCAGCAGCATTAAGGCACTTTTTATCTGGGCTGTGCCAGGGAGGTATGCTCACAACACCAGGAATAGTAACCCTCCGGGAATTTACTCCTTTTGAAAGTTTCTTTTTTCACCCCCCTCCCCTCCTCTGCTTGACTCACCTATCTCCTGTCATGATCGCTCTCTCTCTCTCTCTCTCTCTCTCTCATGTCTGTATTTCATCTATTTTTCTCTGTCTGTTCCCTCTCGCCTCGCCACCGTTTCTTTTTCTGCTTTTCTCATGCCTGTGCCCTGGTCTTTCTCATTCAAACGTCTCAGTTCACATGGACACACACTTGCCCCCCCCCCTCCTCCCTCCTCTATCGTTCTGTGTCTGGAACACCATGGCACCGATGGTGTGGTGAATATCCGGGCTTGTCGTCAACAAACCTGACTGTTTCCAGAACACCACAACCTTCAACCCCTTGTCTTTTCTCCTCGGGGCTTTTGGGGTTTCTTTATTGTGTTCGTTTTTCTTTATGAGCTCCTTAAGACCTGTGTTGTGCTTGGATACCGTAGGCTGGCTTCACAGACAGCAGTGAATTAAACCCAGTCCTCTCAGACCAAAAAAACACTCTTGTAAATTTAATTTAGTTTTTCTTCTTCATCGTGTAGACATACAGACCACCCCTTTGTCTTAAGCTTGAGTTTCATTGATGCAGCAGAGTAATAAGATTAGTATTGGTTACTTTGTATATTAGTTTATCGTGTGTTCTGTGTGGCTGAATATTTATATCTCCTTATGCTTGACTGTAGCTGTAGTTGCAGCAGCCACAGTGATTGTAGAGCAGCAGTGGTAGTAGTGATAGCAGCAATAGAATTAGAAACAGCAACAGTAGTGGCACCTCATGATTCCTATCTGCTGGGCCTGAACAATATGATTTAAATCATATTGCAACTATTTTGACAGACATTGGGATTATGTGGGAATGGATTTTTACATCATTTTCACTGTCAAAAAAAATCAGACTCATCCAAATCACAGGATGCATTTGGCCATATTGCGATTTTGATAATATTTCGGTTAACTTCTCTACTTCAAAAAATATCCATCCTATCTCACTCCTTCTCTCTTATATCATTTCCTCTCCCAGCACTTTACAGTCAACCTTTCAACCTTTATTTTACCCCAAAGGCCATTGAGGAGATCTCCTCATTTAAAATGGTATCGAGACATAAAAACAAAGAGTCTAATAAACTAAAAGTTAAAAGACAGAGTCAAAAATTACAGCAAGGTTACAAGCAGTCCACTCTTATATGACAGTTTTGTGGCGGCAGGAAATTTGTACGGGCACCAAGATCCTGAATTTTCCTCTCCTGATTCAAGGTTATTTGTAAATTTGGTGGCCAAGGAGTTGAGGCTTATTTTATCGTTGCACTCATTGGACGTCTCAGAGCAAGAGCACCTGCTAAATGCACAAAACATGAATGTAGAGCCAGTAGTAGTAGCAGAAACTTCGGAGGCAGTAATAGTAGTGGTGGCGGTAGTGTTTACAAATGACAGACACCTCCCTCCTAATGGTGTTGTGTCACCTGGCTGCAGTGTCAGGTTTCGCTGACAGCGTGCCTTGGACAAGCACCAGGAAGTGATTGATTGTCGGTGTCATTACTGTCGTCAGGATTCATTATCTTACCAGCGGAGGGTGACGCTGACCTCACACGCTCCTTTAATAAACGATGCACACATCCCGCATCACGAGTGTTTGGACATCACTTTAATGTGACAAACAAAAAGTCACAGGAATGTTTTTTTCCTGTATATTTAGTCAGTAGAGCATACAACAGAGGAGGTTCTTGTAGGTAAAAACCCATAATCAAGAATATTCTTAGGGTAGAGGGAAGTAATTAGTCGGTGTCGTTTGCAGAGATAATGGTGTCACCGTCCGTGCCTTGCTTTATCCGCCTGCACATTCCACTTGCATGCTGATCCTTTCACATTGGCCCTTTTAAAAAGGCCGGCTCCCAATTTGGAGGATGCCGCGTCCAGAGTGCGTGAAGAATAGAGTACCGACAGAGATGATGTATTACACTAATACATGTCAGCTGGAACAAGTGGCTCCCTCTCTGCGGGCAGACTCGGCCCAGAGTGGAGTGAGGTGGAGAGGGAGCGCCCTCGCCTTCGTGAGCCCGTGGGGATGGAGATGCATTAGTCGCTCACCCTGCATTTGTGTGAGAGACAGAACAACCGGGCTTGTGAGGTTGTGTATGTGTGTGTGCGGTTGTCATTTTCCCCTCCACTGCTCTGCTTCCCTCTCTCATCTCGGCCTGTGTTTCCCCTTCTCTCCTCACTGACTCCATTCAGAGTGTGGGAAATCAAAGCAGCCCCTGCATAGTTTGAATACCCAACCTGTACAGAGCCATGGCGAGTGTGTTTGTGCAGATGTGTGTTTTATTTAAGATTTATCCTACTGAAGTAAGGCTGGACAAAATGAGCAAATATAAATAACATATTTTTGACCAAATACCTTGATATCCATAATCAAGACTCCAGGTATTTACACACACAAGGTTTTTGGTGAACAATCAGTAATGCGAGTCTTGTATGTTCAGAAAATTGCATTCATTTACTGAAATGCAGACACCATGAAATGGTGCTCTTACTTCCTGATGTTTTTCTCATTGAAACAGGAAGTTGGGGTGGGATATAATGCAGGGAGGGATCATTCACAAGTGTAAGCCAATAGGACATCAGGTAGGGCAAGAAGCACAATTTTATTTGGAAGGAATGGAGAGAGAACGACCCTGTTCAAAAAATTGTTTAGGTTTTATTGGTTGAAATGTTTAATTACGCCCATCAGGCCTTGATGAGGTCATCATTAAAGTGGCTTCACGGGAAGCAGAAGCCATGTGACTTCATTTCATAGGGACTTTATAGCAAGGAAAAGACAACACCCATGCCATATCACAGCATTGTAATATCCAGCATCCCAGATGAAATCTATTTTCATATCATAATATGATATTGATATATCACTGAGCCCTATAACAAAGTATGAACACAATACTTTCACAGACTTTGGAGGGATCGTCTATCAAGGTTATCTTATGAGGAAATGATAAGCTTTGGTAAAGGTAACCATATAATCACTGCTTGTATTGTGGAATAAATGCAATAAATCCTTTTCCTAAGAAATTGTGAGGGGGAAAAAACCTGGTAGAAGATTGTAGGTTTGATTTAATGTGTTTCTTTCAAAGTGGTCCATAATTCACAGGTTCCAACAAGGCCTTGTAATGAATTTTCACTCAAGCCCTATCATTATAGAACTGCATTTTTTCTTTCCAGTTCCCACACAGTTGACCCCTGACTGTTTCAATTAATCATTAGCCGAATCAATGGCATATATACACACTCTGTACCCAGCATTCCTCAGCCATGTGTCATGTCTTTACACAGAAACGAGGGAATAAAAGTCACGTTAAATGCCGCACACATGCGAAACCACACACAGAATAGCCTCACACCAGACTCAATAAAGGACCAGGTGTTGTTGAGGCTACAGTGTGTGGATGTTTTGAGGCTTATCGGCTGCCATCATTAGACTATAACTAGAATAATATTTTTCATCGGCTTATCTTGATGCCTTCTTGCTACCCTCATCTCATACTTACCTGCAGGTCAGTTTGTCAGATTAAACCAGCACCCAACAGTGAAAAGTACCAACAGACATTGACTGTAACAGACCACAAGCACCCAGTCTGTTCACCACTAGGCGAACCAATATTGATTATTACACTAGTGCTTTATTGATAGATCTGTAGTTGCACTTAGGGAAAATCAAAATGCAGATTGATAGAGGTCAAATACTCGGTCATATGCATTTTTATGCAGCTCCGTGTCTCCACACAGCTACTGTCAAGAGCAAAAGAAAGGCATGTTATGCTACAGTGTCATTAAAGCACAAAGAAGAGGAGGCTAATGAAGAACAATGGCATGTAAACAGCAGCATGTGTGCGCTTGTATTGTGGCTAGCCTATAGGCCTGTGTAGCTAATTAGACCGAAAGCCTCGCTTCTGTGCTCTAATGAGCTATAATGCAGCGATTGGTTTTCAGGGTATTGGGTTTCTCGATGCTGCTCTTCGTTATGCATCATCACCAGGCAGAGATAAACTTAATGGCTGCATGATAGTCGCGTGTGTGTGCATGCGTGTGTTTACAGGAAGGCCTGCATGTGTTCTTGCATAATGTGTAGTAGCTTCCATGTGGTTTGTGAGTGTATTGTGGTTAAGCTGGCCTTTGAATTAAATTAAGGAGAGTGTGTGTGTGGTTTGCCTCTGGAACAGCATTTCTTTGCTGAGTGTGAGTGGCCCCGAGGGAGCGTCCTACTCTCTCCTCCACCCGAAGTATAACTCTCTTGTCAGGCGTGCTCTTTCATATGCCGGAGATGGAGGGATGGTTCAAATGAAAAAAAGACGACAAAGAGTGAAATGAGATGTGGAGAGTCGCCCGCTGCTACGCATGACTGGGCCGCGAGAGAAAGCCTTGTGTCATTGGTGCAGACTTGTGTGTGCAAGTCCTTTGTAACATCCACCTGTGTTTTTGCACCCTTTTGCGTAATACTGGAGTGATTACGTGTACCACACAGGTAACAACAGGGAGAATGGAAGTAGAGATCGTTTGATTAGTGTAGAAATGTGAGGACTTACTGTCCTAAGCAGACGTCTTCTCAAATGAAAAGACAGAGGCAGTTATAATGCCTAATCTGTCCAGGAAGCCGAGCCATTGGCTTGTAACATTTCAACCCTGCAGACGCGGGTTATGCTTCTGCGTCTCCTGTGTTTCGTTGTCGTCTGGCGTCAGCATATAGGCCACGGCTGGCGAGGATGCACGTACATATGCACCGATCTCGCCGCATGGGAACTGAAACGCGAGACAGCCGCTCTTTCTCGAGACAATCGATCCTTTGTTTTGGTTTTAGAGATGGAGGCGAGGGGAGGGGGAGGTGTGTACCTGTCAGAACCTGAGAGCTTGAATCCTTGTCAGCCACCTGAGTGGATATTTTCCCAGATTACACACGAAACAACATGCACGCGCGCTCAGAGACGGAGAGCAGAGAGACAGAGACAGAAATTTGCAGCGTGAGATCGACTTTATATTTAGAGCACTTTCATCTAAAAGCAGAGTTTACAAAGTGCTTTCGAAAAAGGATAAAAACAAGCGACAGTGAGCTGTATAAAAAAAGATAAAAATGGAAGGCACATTCAAAAGAGACTGTAGTTAAAAATAAAAAACAGATGAAAGGACAAAAGATTAAAAAGTGTGCAAAAATAAAATCTTAAAGCAAGTTTATCAAAGTTTGTTTGAATGACTGATTTGAAGATGACAGTAATTTATCCAGGTTATGTCTCTCAGGCTGGGGCCTGGTGGCATAGCTCAGTCAGTTTGAGTCTTAAAACTGGAAAGTCAAGGGCTTTGATTGGCTCAGCCTCATACATTTAAGCTAGCCGTGCTTTAAACATAATCAGTGAAGTTGTAGAAGCAAAAAAAAAAATGGCAATGACTTGGGGATGTGAGAAGATAATCAAAGTCACGCTGAAGTTAATGTTTAGCTGCTTGTACATGTTGGTTAACTATTACAAAGCCAAGGTCCAGATTTTCCCTCTCTCACCTGGCTCAGGATAAAGACTTTAGACTTTACCCCATATCTGCCTATAGCAGCCTATAGGAGCTTGATATTGTACAGCTGTGTACATAACAGCATAGAGCCGTGTATCGAGGCGTCCTGGTGACTCATTTGGCAAAGGCCAACACCCTGTAAACACAACATCCAAAGTTCGAATGTCACCTTGGACATTTGTCGGTCGGTGTTCACAACCCTGTTCATGGATCAGGTTCTTGGACATGAAAACGGTGTTGGCTCAATCCCTTTTCAAATGAAGGGTTATGGCTTGTGTTGGTTAAGTTTGGGTAACTAAAACAGTAAGGTTAGGGTAACATCATCATCTGATCTTTGATCAGTGGCTGTGGGCAAATTTGGGAGCTGTCAGTCCTCAATTGTCTCTCGTTTGTTCTGTCTCTTCAATATATTGTAAAGTGTCTATAAAGCAGAAATGCCTTGAAGATAATCTTCTCAAAAAAGAGTGATGTTTCTAAAACCGGGGGTTGGCAGTGTAACCCAGGATGGTAAATGTCCCTCTATCTTGCTCTCTTGTAATCTTCATTCCTTCCGGGCCCACGGCAAGAACATGACTTCTCGAACTTGGACCCCGGACTGAAGAATCACCGGGAACAGATCGGGTTCACGAGCACGCTCTTTTAACACCGGCCATATGCTCATCAAATCTATAATGCAGTAACCCCGCTTCACCAGATGTACCGGCTACACTGTATGGTGCACATGGAGGCTAATTTGCGGGAGGGAAAGCTTGTGAAAGAGACTGCTGATGAAGGAATAGATGTGAGGCTGAGCACGTTGGTTGGCGTGGCAACAGGACAACCTGAGGGGAGTTCTGGGAGTCAGTGGCTTTTGTGTGTGTTCAGTGTAGACATCCTGCAGAGATGCCTCAGGCGCAGACTGGCTCCACTGCATATCATAATTCATTGTCCTACAAAAACTACGTGATGCAACAGAATGTCAGCCTGAATAATGACTTGATGTTTAAAGAGCACAGCGTGATGCTTATGGGAAATTAAGCAGCGTTTGATAATGTATGTTCCCTTTTGTCTTTCACTTCCCTACTCTCCGCTTCCCCTCTCCCTCTACTTCCTTCTTTCCACTCGCAGAGGAAGCCGACTACTTGGCGTTCGGCACCGACTCGCTGACCAGGAAGAAGAACACGGTGCTGTCGGCGGTTCTCCTGCGGCCCGACGCCAACCGGAAGAAGCCGCCGGTCATCATCAGCCTTCCGAGGGACTTCCGCCCCGTCTCGTCCATCATCGACGTGGACATCCTGCCCGAGACGCACCGGCGCGTCCGCCTCTACAAGCACGGGCAGGAGAAGCCGCTGGGGTTCTACATCCGCGACGGCTCCAGCGTCCGGGTCACGCCGCAGGGTCTGGAGAAGGTACCGGGGATCTTTATCTCCCGTATGGTTCCCGGTGGGCTGGCGGAGAGCACGGGCCTGCTGGCGGTCAACGACGAGGTGCTGGAGGTGAACGGCATCGAGGTGGCCGGGAAGTCCCTGGACCAGGTGACGGACATGATGATCGCCAACAGCCACAACCTCATCGTCACCGTCAAGCCCGCCAACCAACGGAACAATGTCGTCCGCAGCGGAGGAGGAGGAGGCGGCGGCGGGGCGTCCGGCAGCTCGGGGCGCTCGTCCGACAGCGGCGCCAGCTACTATGGCTACTCGTCGCCCAGCGGTGGCGGGGCCGCGGCCTCCACGCCGTCGCACATCATCCAGAACTTCCACCCAGAGGAGCTGGAGAGCGACGAGGACGACGAGGACCTGGTGATCGAGGCGGGCGGCGAGGCGGAGCTCATCCCCCGCGCCGCCTCAGCCAGCTACAGCATGCCCTCGCTGCCGCGCTACGAGCCACACCTCAACCTGCGCACCGCCACCGCCTCTGCCTCCACCGTCTCCATCAACGCCAACGGGACCCTGCCGGCCAGCGCCAGCAGCGGGTCGCTCGGCAACGCCACATCAACCACGCCATCTCCGGACAGAGCGATGGAGAGGCGGAGTCTGGAGGAGGACGGGACTGTCATTACTCTGTAGACTGGGCATGCACTCACACACACATACACACACACACAAAACACACTGGAACCCAGACATAAACATACACTCAAACTACAATAATGTCAAACACACACTTACACCCATCACACTGGAAACATGGAAATGTGGACCAGCAAATCCAGTTTCATGAAGCACATGTCATATAAACAGTGACTGTACCCAACTAAGCACAAAATCATGTACATATTTCATCTGAACTCAACACCGATACACAATTTGGCTCCACACACACACACACACACACACACCTTCTTCTACATGCCAATGACCATGCATGCGTGCCATAGCAATGACACAGCCCTCCCACTCTGTGATGGACACATGAAGTATCACATTGTGGACGAAGGATGCATTTGGTAAAGTTTCTCTCCAACCTCCCCTTCCCCCCCAAAACACACACACACACACACAAACAAACACATACACACACACACACACACTCCTCTCCCCCATGTATCAAAACCACTAGAGGTACTTGTTTTTAGCGGTTGTTCCTCTGATCTTCCAGTAGAGAGCGATGATGGGACCGGCCCTCCCAGCTCGTTCTCTCAGTCCTGTGAACAGATGAGAGTAGAAACCCCGAGTCCAGAGCTCTTTTTGACAATCTCTTGTTTATTTTTTTGCCTTGTCACCCTGCACCAGACGATAACCCCCCCCCGCCTTCCCCAGGTGACCACAGCATGTGATTGGCGGAGCAGTCGCCGCACTTTCCAGCGTATGCGGCACCACAGTAATTGACACCACAGTAATCGACCAAGTGCTGAGATCTGCAATAATACTGTAGTTTTTAATTCAAGGAGAAAACAATTCTGGGCCCTTAGCTTTGGCTCAGATGCTTTTAACCACTTGTCCCCCTAGCTGCGTTTCTCTCCTTACTTACAATGCTGACGATTGCTTTGATTGATCGTGAAAGATGAGATTTGAATAATTCTTGAAACGACTGTTGGGAGCAACTGGACTTTTGAAAATCCCTTTACCATTAGGTCTGTGCTTGATGTTTTTCTTTTACTGTCTGGTTTGTTTTCAGTTGAATTTTTTTTATTATCATTTTTATTGAGAAAAAAAAGTGTACCTCACAAGTGACCATGTGACTGATTTCCGTCTGACCAATGGGATGTCGCCAGCCGCCTATCCAGGAAGTCTCTCTCCTCTGCCTGGAAATGGAACATTTCACAATCTCCTTCACCCATCATTTTCCCCTCCATGCTCCCTCTCTTTTCATGACAAGGGCTATTTCCCCTGCTGCATGTACAAAGGTGACAGAACGTGATTGTAAATGTGTTTTTTTTTTTTTCCTTCCTTTCCCTTCTGGGCCATGACTCAATATTTCATCTCAGCGCTGTAATTCATCTCCCTTTGTTGTTTTTCTCTGAGCTCACTTGGATGTGTCCTGAGACGTTCACATATGAAAAGTGTCCTCTCCAGTATTTCCGCATCATTTCCCTTTCCATCCTGTTTCTTTTTTTCACTCCCCCTCTCCCCTGAATTCAGTTAATGGGACACTACAAAAGAATGTAACACAACGGTATTGAGAAAAGGATATTGGATATCGACTTTGAGCCTAGATTGCACATGAATAAGTGACTTTGTGTTGATATGCAGCCAAGCAAGCACTGAAGCTGCAGCCTGAATGAACGAGCGGTACTTCTTTGAAAGAGGAGAGCTACACATGGCTTAAAATTAGCCCTGGTTAGACTGAGTCATACACATATGCTGGCTCTCTGGGTACATATCCCTTCAATGTCTATATTTGATAAAGGTGAGGCAAGTCTACCTTATGTGTAACTTGGCTCAGCGTTTGTGTGTGTTACTTCCATCAAAGCCGAGCTGTGTAACTTTGTTAAAAAGGTTCCCGACAAGAGAAACCCTCCCACATGGCCGAAAAACGCCTTTCACAGACGTCGAGCTGATTTCTTGGCTGGAAAGATGGTAAAATTCTTGTTGCACCAAGCAAGAATTTCATATAAAATAGCACCTGTCTTGTCAGCCAAAATCACTGCATGATGTTGCAGAGAAAGAGGCCCCATTCCCACACTGCAGGTTTGGCCTGTCTGTCTCTCTGGGTGTCCTGCCATCACAAACAGACAGACCGTGCATTTAACGCGCTCATATTTACCAGCGACGGTGGCTGGTAAATATGAGCGAGTTAAGTGCAGGTCAGCGGTGGCACATGACAATATGTTCTGGCTGTGAAGGTTCAAGTTGTTCAAACAGTTACCTCTCAGTGTCATGTGGGGCTTCCTGTGTGTGTAACTTTGAAAACGTCTTGGGTTTTGGATCTACAACTTTTTCATTTGTATTGGGAGATGAATGTGGCTGTTTTTAGAGTTTCTGATCACTTCCCATGTAAGTTGACCATGGAAAGAAATCAGTTTTAATTCCTGCTCATGAAGCCGATCCATAACATTTATCACCCTCACCTACTGCACTAACTGCTGCTAACTGCCTCCCTGCAGTGACAGCAGACGGATCGTGTGTGTGTGTGTGTTGTTTTTTTTTCTCTCTTATTGGTTTTTAGCAATTGCCCTTCTGCTAAAGAGCACTAACAGGGTGGTAACACTGACCTTAGCTTACTCACTGTCCCACTCACCACACACACACACACACACACACACACACACACACACACAGTGCATACACAAGGGCCACCTTTGCGCTAATCTTCATTTGTAGTTTTGACTGCAGTGTTAGTGTGTAAAGCTACAGTTAATATCCATGGCGAGAAACAATTTCAATGCAATTCCACTACGACCAACACATTGTTCAAGTATGTGCGTCCACTTGTAATCCAGATTATATGAGGTACTCTACTTCCAGCCTGTGACAAATGGCATTCTGAATGGAAGACTTGTAGAAATCGATGTTAATTTATTTTCTTTATCTCTAACTGTACTACAGGACACTGGGATTGTAACCACAGCAACATTATTTATTCTCTAATCATGTGTCAGCATATTTACTTTCTTTGTACACATTTTATGACTTTATTTTTTATAACTGATCCATTTTGTTTATGTTTCATGATTGTTTTTGTTATGTCATAAATCTGATGGTAGATCCTATTGCCCATTAGAGATGATTTTAGTAGATAATTATTTTCTGGCTGAACAACAGGGGTGTCTATGGGACTCTTCAAGACATGACACTATTTTATTTCCATACTGTGAAATATTTTTTTTTCTTGGAGAGACACTTGTGTATGTGGGAATCCTCTCAGACTAAAACTCTTTTTGTTTTGCTTTGAGTCAGATTTTTGTTTTTAAATGATTGATCAATGATTTTGTTTGCCAGATAAATCCTTTAAGGTATAGATTTGTAATGAAGATTGTCAGTATTTTCTTATCGACGCTAAATATGATGTACATTTTTATCACATTTAATGAAAATGTTTTAAGACAAAACCTGAGATGTATGAATAAATAGATGCACACGTGTAAATGGTGATTCGAGGAGCTGGATAAAATAAACTAATACGTAGCAATCCTCCGGGGGTGTATGTGTCATTGTTTAGAGATAATTAGAGATAATCATTAATGTGGTTTGCGGTGTGGTTAGTAAATTCTATTCATACAAACTGACAGGCAGATAGGAAACAATGAGACTTGGCTCGTTTTACATAATTAAGGTATTTCAGTACCATCTAGTGGACACTTTGGAGAACAGCATGTAGTCTCCATGGGAGCGCTTGATATGCCTTCGTGGCGGAACCGGCGCACTATTCCAAAGCCCATATCGAATCATTATTTCACTCGATTGGAACGTCCAGGGGCGTTAAAATGCATATTTGACTGTAACATTCATGATTCTATCAGTTCCATACGTTTTGTACGCCTTCTATGAAATCTGTGTGATTATCCACACCGTTTAGAATGTTTTTGACTCCTCAAGGCGCTCAGCACCGAACGAGAAAATCCAGACAGCTGAGAATCACGTGACGTGACGTGTAGCCAACATGGCGGCGCTGTGCTGAGGTAGCAGCTCCCAACAAACTCGGTGGCTACGGGATTGACACAGATAGCCTGGGTTTCGTTAGCCTTTCTTGTCACCTGCGTATTCGCAGGGCCAGGCCAAATATGACGGCCTGAAAGAGCGGCAGTTATACGACCGAGAGATGCAACAACAGCAACAGCAACAATATCGGCAACCACAGCAGCAGTCGCAGTCGAAGGCAGAGAACACTAAAACCAAGAGCATGTTTCTGTCCAGGGCGCTGGAAAAAATCCTCTCCGATAAGGAGGTGAAGCGGAGCCAGCACAGCCAGCTGCGCAAAGCCTGTCAGGTGGCGCTTGGTAAGTAGCTTTTGTTTATATTCTGGACGGCGGAGCCCCGTAACTTCAAGTCTTTATTTGGTGCTTCACTGAAACGTTTTGGCCCCATCTGGGTTGTTGGGCAGCCCTGTGAGAGGGGCGAGCTAACCTGTTAGCATTAGCGTTAGCATCTGAATGGCCTTCCTCACCCGCTCAGCTGTCAAAGCTGGCTAACATCACCCAGCTAACTAGCCACCGTTGACGTTTACGGATGTAATTTGGTTGCTGTCATCGTTTCGACTCTTGGTGACACACATCTTAATGTTGTTACCGCTATATTTATATTCTGAATTCACACATACATCCTCACTGTCAGCTCCGTAAAGTGCCAACTAACAGGTAGCTAGTGTTAGCTAGTTAGAGCTAGGTTAGCTAGCTAAACAGACCAATCAGTGTGTTGTACGTAGCACTGTCACCTAGCCAGAGAGCCTGCTCCTGCCCTGCGATCTAGTCAGACAAACAGGCAATCTAACTCCAGGATACTCTGACGTCCGAGCTTTTCCATCCAACACAATGCTGGATACTATTACACCAATACAGTTCAGTGTGTTTTGTTGTTTATATTGGGCTCAGATTGCCCTGCCCATTCGTGTACCCACCTCCCTGTCACATTGGTTTTGTGAATGGGGTATATAAGGCAGCTGAACAATGACATGTACAGTAGCTTGATGACTGAGATAAAGGCTTTAACACTGTTTTGAAAACTGAAATAGAGGCACAGATGCTTCCAGCTGCTTGCTTCCTGTATCTCCTATTGAAGTTGAGCATTGTCTCCCACCAGAAGTACCTGTTCAGGTACACTCAATACTTGTTTGTGGGTGGTTATGTCTTCCTCTCAGCTTTACCGCAAGTCGTTGAGAAATGGACAAACAAGTCTGCTTGTGCCTCAACCTGCTCGGGCTGCTTCACAGTTTGATTATTCTGGTACATGCAGGATGTTGGGTGGTCTAGGGGTGTGACTCTGTTGTCAGGCTGCAAAGCCGGAAAATATCATCATAAACTTCATCTGATAAAGTACACCAGTATTGGTCTTTCAGAAATAGGCAAACATGTTGGTGTGTGCTTTGAGCCGCTTTGTCTGCTCTCTCTCCCTGTCTGCAGGTGACACTGTCTCATTATTCATGATGCTAGAAAGTTAGTAGTCCACACCCCTCAGACAGTGTTACACACTTTAATGGAGGCTAATTTGTACAGATTCTCTGCTGCATGTAGGTAAAGGGATATAATTTTTATTACATTTTGGGTTACCCACTTATCAAGGCAGTTCAGCTCTCCTACACCTAAATAAAGGTAGAAGGAAAGCAGTCCTTTTCTGAGGCTCATGAAAATATAGGCTGTTCTTGCCATCAGCATGTGAACACTACTGAAGCTGCTCTCAGATCCATTTTGGACCTACAGTTCAAGTACTGACTATATATTTCAGAAACTATAGAGGCTGCTTGTACCCAAAACATTGTACTCATCGTCTAATATTTGCATAAAGTGAGTACACTAGAAGAGCAACTCCTATTTCCCAGCATCAAACACTGACTGAAGTCGCTCCGCCGATCAAATGACCAAGTTGTTATGGTTGTGGATGGCCAGCTATTTTTCATGGGAAGCCTCAATGATCAGATTAGCTATGCAGTGGAGAGAAAGATTTTGCTGTTATTGACTGTTATGTAGTGGAACCCTGAGAGCGCAGCCAGGCTGTTGACTGTCATTCATTTCTGTTTATATTTTGGTCCAACACTGGCACATCTATCATGGAGTAAACAGAAGGTGTCGCTTTTGTTTTCTTATATGTAACCTGTATCCTGTTGGTAAACATGTAACGGCAAATTAGTGCCGATTGTGACATTTCTTGTGAATGTTACACAAGACTGTTTCCTCAGTGCAGCCTGCCGGTGGAGGCAGTTTGTGAGAGTTCAGCTCGATTGGTTTTGCTCAGTGAATCAGAACAGCTTCAATAGCAGTGGTTGGTGGCATCCGACTTAATGCGCACCATCACTCACTGTGAAGGCAAGGACGTCCACCGGTGTGTTTTGGCCTCCCTTATTAATAGCATTGCTGAGTTGAGCTGTATGGATACAGCTTCGCACAGATCGGCGTGGGATTAAAAAAAAATGAATAGATGGAAATCAATCGAGAGGAAGAATAGCTTTGATGGCACCGCAGCAAACAGATGGAAGTAGTCTGTGGAGGAAAAGGGAGGGGAAGGAAGATTGAGTGACTGGAGGAGTCTGTTGAATTGGATGTAGTCTTGATCAGCAAGAGCACCTTGGTCTATACTCTCTAGGTTACAGCCCACTCAATATTCATTGAAACTTTAAGTAGAAACAGTCTGCCAGGTGAAATGCCAGGAAACATAACTAGATTTGTCATTAGCTGGACCTGTATCCTCCTGATCTGTGCACTGTAAGAGTCCAAGTTCATCACTCCACTAATGTTTGATCCTCTCTGTCTCCCTCCATAGATGAAATCAAAGCCGAGCTTGAGAAACAAAAGTAAGTACCCTTCCCAAATCTCTGCAAACACATCTTTCCCCTGAATGAATGCAAAGCTGTAGATACAAACTCTTCCTCTCACGTTGTCAAACAAGGCGAGCACAAGCAGTAAGATTTACTCCGAAGCAGTATTTTTTTTTGCAGTAAGTGTTAGCTGCACGATTTGCAACAGAGGTGACTTTCTGCTTTTATAACTGCTGCTTCTGAGTATCAGCGGCACTTAAAACTCCCATTCACTTTAAGGCAATGTGTTTTCTGCAGCAGGCAATTAACATAGTTCATCATTTACTAAAGCTTTGATTCACCGTCAAATTGCATACAAGAGAAAAAAGCTCTATAATGTAAATGCAAATAGTCAAACATCTCACACAGGACTTCATTTATTACCACAGAGTTAATCATGAATTGGAGGAATCCCTTCAAACACCCGCACTGGTTTTATAAAGCTGTTTTTTTTTTTACAAGCTGTCCATATTCAGGCTTTTCCAGTTTCCATCGGTGTTTTTCTTCTCTCCTCTTCCTGCAGAGATGGCACAGTGGTCCCGCCCAGAGCCAACTACATCGAGGCTGACAAATATGTGCTGCCCTTCGAGCTGGCCTGTCAATCAAAGTCCCCCCGGATAGTCAGCACCTCCCTGGACTGTCTGCAGGTTAATATTCACCGCAGCGTTTTCCCACCTCAGACACAGGCTGCCGCAGTACCCCACACCTGCCCGCGCATAAAATGAACTTTAAGAATCGCTCTGTTAATTAATTAATCTTCCCCTTCAGCACATCTGTCTGTCTCTCAGCTCAGTCACAAGAAGAATGTGTAGTTTGTATTTTCAACCTGAGGCTAGATGGATTGTATTCTTGTTACACCTGTTACACACGTCCAACCCCTGCCTAGAACAAAGGCTCCACATTCCACACACACACACACACACACACACACACACACATACACACACATACACACAACAAACCTGGACACTGTCACACACTCAAAATTACCA
>OMLF01013357.1:0-15246 GCA_900302615.1 Holocentrus rufus | reverse complement strand
TCCTAAGTGTCTCTCTCTCTCACTCACGTGCACACACACACACACACCCACCCACACACACACACACACAGCAAAACTGGACACTGTCACACACTCCTTAAAATGGCCAGTGAATCCCAAGTAAAAAAAAAAAAACAACCCCTAAGTATCTCTCTCTCACTCACGTGCACACACCCACACACACACACTGTAACCCGTGCGGTGTCTCTCCTCATTAGAAACTCATAGCGTACGGCCACATCACGGGCAACGCCCCCGACAGCGGAGCGCCAGGCAAGAGGCTGATCGACCGGCTGGTGGAAACCATCTGCAACTGCTTCCAGGGCCCGCAGACCGACGAGGGAGTCCAGCTACAGATCATCAAGGTGGGCTCCGAGCCGCTCCCAACATCTGTCAGCCGTGGTGTTGTTTGTTTATTTGCGCATCGAGAGGCAAATTCAGGTCAGGCCAGTCAACTGAGACGCTGCGCCGCAATCGAACTTCTTCGTGGTTTCACTTCGCTTGGGAAAATCACTTTATACAAATCATGTCATGTTCTGAAACGAGCAGTAGCTTCTAATTGCGACGTAGTAAATGTACAATGGTGGAGTCCCTGCTGGACTGAGGTTCAGAGTGTCAGTGATTGACAGCCAGGCCAGCTGATCAAAATGTTGCTAGTGGAGCAGAAAGTGCAAAAGACAGAGGAGAAAATTTCCCAGCACTTATCTTGATGTCTGGCTTTGCGAGACGAATCATGTCTACAAATTGTCACATGACTCCCACAATCTTCTTATTATATGAAGACCCATATCAAATCAAATCACCATGAATGCACCACGAGATAAGACAGAACAGTCCTTTTTATTAAAATATAATTTTTTGGACACAAAACTTTTTACACATCTGTTCTGAAATCTCTTCTTCTGCTGCCTTTCGCTCCTCCTTTTACTATTACATGTTTTTATGTTGCGAACAGATCGCACCCTCGATCTGTGCTTCTGTCAAAACCATGTGATAGATTGAGTTTCATTTCAAAGTGTGATATCTGTCATTGGAATATTGATGCCTGCTCCTACAAAATAATCCTGGCATGAAATCAAAGCACATTCGTTCCATTTGCTTACACAACATGTATGTTTTGAGGCCAGAATAGTCCTCGGTTTAGAAATACAGATTCTTGAGTGTCAGTTAGATTCATTTTTCCAAAATGGCCATGTATGGTTTTGGATTGAGGCTCTTCATTTGTTACGTCTGAATCTAAAGGCCAGCCAGCTGCTGTGATGAATTTAGTACTTTTTCTTTACCCTTGAGAGAAGTTTTTTTTTTTTTTTTTATTGGAGGCCTTGCAGCAACATCTGCTGTTTTTTGGATTTGTGCAGAAGGAACGGACTGAACACCCGCTTTGCATTTGCAATGTAGCTCTGTAATATGATTTGTAGCGGTGCACTTTTTCATCATCCTCCTCTGCCTTTGTCCATTGCTCGGCGTGATATTTCCCCGTGTGCAGCGGTCGATCTGGCTTCCTAACCTGTTCTGTGACTGTGCAGGAGGTGTGATTCATAGCTTACTGTAGTTTCCTCGTGGCATTACAATGAAAGACATATCCATGCTGGAAAGGGCAAAGTCTCTCCTGTTAAACAAGCAGGCGGTTTTATCACTGTTGACAAAGGATTTATTGGACGGATGTCAACATCTGTGTGGCGTACCCACACCGCTGAAGGAGAGCTGAATGTCGGCCAAAATGGTGTGAACGCAGAATGATGTTTTAAGCGCTTAGGTTCTCCTGATGATTTTCATTTTCTCTTAACAAGCCGAAATGCGTCATTGTTTGACTGAGCCTGCACATTCTCACATCATCACGCCGCAAAAGTAGAAGTGTCGGGGTGATTCAGCAGATGCAGTGGCGTGCGTCGACTAAAACAGGATGTCCTGTTTGATAACTCTCCGTTTCCTCCCGACCAGGCCCTGCTGACGACGGTGACATCGCCCCACATCGAGATCCACGAGGGCACGGTGCTCCTGACCGTCAGGACCTGCTACAACATCTACCTGGCCAGCCGCAACCTCATCAACCAGACCACCGCCAAGGCCACGCTCACACAGATGCTCAATGTCATCTTCACGCGCATGGAGAACCAGGCTGTTAGTCCACCTCAACACTTTTACCTTTCCCTTTATTTGACTCAGGAGACAGAAAGTATACAGTTGGGCAGTTTTAGTCCAGCAGCCATGCTTTATTGTGATTTTCAAGCTCAGGCCCAATGCATAGCAGAGAATCAATAAAAATCATTGCATTGAGGAGCTCATTATAAAAAGAGGGAGTCACTGTTGAACAGTCTCACTCCATCCGTTCTTTTGTCTGTCTGTCAATATCTCTGCACTACTGTTCGTATTTTGACCAAACATGATAGAATGATGCATTGCACCACTGCATTCCAACATTTTTATAGTGACACGACTTGGCCAAAGAGAGGTGCTGCATAATATTGATTTGTCCATGTGTCACTAGCAATATTGTCTTAAATTTAAACAAAACTTCACGGAATTATTTATTTCACCACCAAACGTCATCTTTTTCAAAATTATGTTAATTTGACCAATGGGGACGCTATATTGACTCGTCAAAATAAGGTGACATGTTTGTTTTTTCCACCTATATTATTTTATTAAATTAAAAACAAGACAAGTACAAATAGGTCAAGTAAACATCAACTTCATCTCCGCTCTCCCCACTCCAGAAAATAATATAATAATAATAGTAAAGAAAAATTGGGTGATATATCTGTAACTGATTTGGTCAGTAGCAGGTTGATAATGTGATAACTGTAACCTTGTTGTTTTTATAAAGTTGTTTAGGCACCACTGTAATAAAAAAGTTCCCAATTTTGAAGCAAACATTCTAAGATAATAATTGAATGTTTTTTTTTTTTTTATGTCAAGCAATACTGTTTTTCAACAGTGATTTCCTCTCAGCTCATAATTTAAATAAACTAAACAAATTTTAGAGCAGCTTCCAGCTTGACTCACCTAATGAGTTCTGAGGATAGGAACTATTTCTTTTATAATGAACAATTTGTTAGTTATTGCAATTTAATTTAATTGCAATTAACCATCAGCTTCCCTCTAAAACACGATGGTCCACCTTGTAATAACATTTCCCACATAACTCTTCCTCTGCTGCCTCCTCAGGCTCTGGAGGCTCAGGAGCAAGAGAAGGACCGGCTGCGTCTGCCCCAGCAGAACCCGTCCCCAGTTCCGAGTGGGCGGAGGTCCGGCTCCCCTCGGTCCGACCGGACCCCCACCCCGGAGCCCCAGAGCTCCCCGTCCCCGTCCCCAGCCGCCAGCACGCCAGACCTCACCAACACCAACAGCTCCACGCCCCCGGCCCCGGACACCCCGTCCATCAACGGGGAGCCGGAGGACGGCAAGGCTCCGATGGATGGAGAAACGGTGACGGGCCAGACCGCACCGTCCACAGGTACAGGACAACATGAACCTCCGGCTTGAAAATCTGTCGCCACTTCCTTCTGTTCCCTCTTTGTTCTCCCTGTTATGCCTTTTAGGAGGGACCGAAGGTGGTGAAATAAAAGTTAGGGATTGCGAAGCTTTCATCTGCTTTGATATTACAAACACAACTCTCTTGGTGCTTTTTGCCTTTATCAGATTCTGTTTTTGAAGAGGAAGGTGCAGAGACGCCTCCTGTAGCGAACCAGCCGGCCGAGGAGGGAGACAAATCAGAGAGCAACCCAAAGCCAGCGGAGTCGGCAGGGACTGAAGGTGAGCAGCAGAAACACACTGCACCAGGTCAAACCTTGTTTACCCGTTTTCGTTTCTGGTTTCTGCTCAGTTCTTTCCTAAGATGTGAATACAAGACAAAACCCAAAACAAAAGCGTCCAAAGCAGTTTTACATCATTAGAAATAATCTCCAAAATTCACATGCATGACCTAAAATATCAGTCATCACGTGTCTTCCAGGCGGTGAGCACCCGGCCCACCCGGCCCCTGAGCAAACAGAAGTGGCTCCGCCCAGAGTGAGAGCAGAGGCTCAGCAGATGAACGGCATCATCGAGGACCGCGCCTCTGTTTCCTCAACAGATATGCTGGTGAGCCGTGTCACAGTCATATCATTGATCTTCCAGCATTCCAGTATTATAAGCAACTGCAAGTTGGAGTTACAGTAGATGTCCAAAATGTTCATAATCAGTTGTTATTCTCTCACACTGAAGTGTTTTAGATGAACAATGACAGGAAGGTTTTCTCTCTTTCCTTCTACTTTGATTTTTGTGAGCAAAATATCACTGAACATCCACTTTGTTTGGTTTCTGTGATCAGTCACTCACAGCTGAATTTTCCCAATTCTGAAAGGTAAGAGAGGACGCCATCTCAAATGTTGGGAGTGTAATGAATACGCAAGAAGCAGTGTAGTGTAATGCACTGCAGCTCCGAGGGAATAGTAAACAAAGTGGTGATGTTATGAGATGGTTGAATAACAATGACTGTAACTGGGCAGAGGAGGGGAATTACTGGTTTAACGCTAGCTGGGCACGTTGCCATCAACCTCAGGACCTTAGAAAATCTCAAGAGATCCGCCATGGACCTCAATCAATATGACAGTTGTCCTGAGGGCAAAGAAAAGCGTAGGCGGAGGCGAATACCGGTTCGATGTGGTATTTGCTTATTAAAGTGCGTTTCTCTGTCTATGTCTCAGGATGCGGAGGCTCTGCAGGGACCCCACACCGCCGCCCGCTTCTCACACATCCTGCAGAAAGACGCCTTCCTGGTGTTTCGCTCGCTGTGCAAGCTCTCCATGAAACCCCTCGCCGATGGACCTCCGGACCCAAAGTGAGTCATGAAACCTGCTTGACCTTTTTTTTCTTTCTTTCTTTCTTTTTCTTTTTATTTACAAATCCCATTCTTCTTCTCCAAACCCAACATAAGTTAACCCAGGATGACCAGCCCGTTTCCTTAACTCTTCACCTAGCCTCGACTTTTCTTATCTCATAAATTCGTTTTTTTTGGCTTCTCAGAATGGACGGATCATTTATCAGGGCACACGATTATATAACCTGTCTTAGAAGAAAAAAAACCATCCTAAAACATCAGCGCTTCTGGTTCTGAGAAGCCTCCTGGTTGTGACCTCGGCCTCTTAAGCCTTAACCTCTTTCCCTGTGGCGCTGTACAGTTTGCCAGAATAAAAACAGCTGCCACTTGTCTTTGCGCAGCCCTCCGTCTCAGCCTCCGCAGGTTAACTTGTCCTTTTCCATCCCGGTGTAGCTCTGTCATCTCTGGTTACTGTAACATGAACCGCAGGGCCAGCCTGTGTGAATAGACCAGGGTAAGCTGAGCCCCAGCAGAACCTCATAGAGAACGTTGTCTGGCCTAAATACCATTTTACCCATGTATCCTCCGTTGTCCTCAACTTAGGATTGACTGTGGGACTCTAATTATAGACTAGACATATGAATATCTGTTGCACAATGCTATATATGCCTCTTGAATTCCTTTGTGCCCAAGTGTTTTTCCTCTGCATTTTCACTTTATTTAGTTGATGCTTTTATCCAGAGCAACATAGAGTGAATTCAACAGTAAAAAAAATAACCATCAGTTCCCATAGCACCAGTAATTACAAGCAGCCAGAACTCAGCAGTATGAAGGTCGGGGTGTGCCCTTGCAGCAGCACCCTCACAGTATTTCTATGCGCCCAAAACAGTGAGAAGAGAGCGGAAATCATTCTGTCCTTCAAATATTTTTTGAATCGTGTGCGTAACTCTGCTCCTTTCACCCTCCCTCCGCCCTCTCCAGGTCCCACGAGTTGCGCTCCAAAGTCGTCTCCCTGCAGCTGCTGCTGTCGGTGCTCCAGGGTGCTGGGCCGGTGTTCCGCACCCACGAGATGTTCGTCAACGCCATCAAGCAGTACCTGTGCGTGGCGCTGTCCAAGAACGGCGTCTCCTCCGTGCCCGAGGTCTTCGAGCTCTCGCTGGCCATCTTCCTCACCTTGCTCTCCCACTTCAAGGTCCACCTGAAGATGCAGATCGAGGTACGGAGCGTGATGCAACGGACAGTATCCCCCCCCCCTCCCTGAGCGAGCAGGGAAACGGCCATAAAACAGCGCTAGGGGCATTCATCACGGTGCAGCTTGATTGGTGAAAGCGTGGCAGTGACAGTCCCCAGGTCTTATGTCCTCTTTACGGGATGACTAATGGATTTAGATTCATTAAATGTCATTAAGGGGGGGGCGATAAAGCAGTAGAGGTTTCACGGTGCAAAATTATCAATCTTAATGTGTCAATCAGTTCATTGGCTGCTCCAGGCCAGATTTTTCTATTAACAAAGCGGCTGTCTCATCAGTCTAAATCATAAAGTGGAGCTGCAACAGAAGAGAGTGTTCCAGTCATCAGTTTCCACTTCTCATCTCTCTTCCTCTCGCCTTCCCTCAGGTGTTTTTCAGGGAGATTTTCCTCACCATCCTGGAGACGTCCTCCAGCTCCTTTGAGCACAAGTGGATGGTGATCCAGACCCTCACACGCATCTGTGCAGGTACACACACACTCTGATTCAAATCTTTCTGTCATAAAGACAAACACGCTCAGTCAAACAAGCGCTTCCTGTTACAGCTGCTCCTGTATGTTCCCATCGCTGCCACATTTGCCTGTTTTATTACAACTAACCCTGTTTCAGATTTATGCCAGCTATGTTAATCATTTACCTCGTTGGCTTTTTGTTCGTCATTTTATTATTTATGAATCCCGTTTGTTGTAAATCTGTAACACTGGCTCAAGGAATGCTATAAATCAAGTTGTTGTTATAGTTGCTGAACCAGTCGTGTGTTATTGCCCTGGTAGAGAGTTTGTTGCCAAAATGCTACATTGAATTTAGAAAAAAAAATCACTTCCCAAAGATTATCAGTCAGTTTCTCTAAAATATCAAAGATATAGTTGATAAAAGATGTTTTCCTGCAAGGGTGTCATTTATTTACCATAACTTCCTTCTCGTCTCTCATGCTCTTCTGTAACCTTTGCACCGTCTTTCATCTTGCATGCATAGATGTCACTCTTTGATGGATAATCTACCGTGGAATTTAAACTCTTTTTATTTTCCCTCATCCTCTGTTTCCCACAGATGCCCAGTGTGTCGTCGACATCTACGTGAACTACGACTGTGACCTAAACGCCGCCAACATCTTTGAGCGCCTCGTCAACGACTTGTCCAAGATCGCCCAGGGCCGGAGTGGGCAGGAGCTCGGGATGACCCCCCTGCAGGTTCATGCTCTGACATTCACTGATTGGCCCCGGTTTCTGTTTTGCAGCACACACTGTCAGATCAGAGTCGGCACCCCATTATTTTTTATTTGCATTTTTATGTTTAAGATGATGGTCAAATCCAGAGCAACTTACAATGAGTGCAGGTGAATAAACATTAAATTTCAAGATTATTAACATTACAAGTCACCAGCTGTGTTATAATGAGGTCAAGGGTGACCTCATTATAGCAGAACCTTAGAATAATCATGTAAGAGGGAGGTGCAAAAGTAGAGAGCTAACAGGGATTTTTCTTCTGCATGGGCATTCTCTTCTCCTCTTGTATTCATTATGAAACCTGTTGTTGTTGTCTGTTTGTCATTGCATTGAGGAATTCTCATTAGACCGGCTCTTATGTCAAATGTTGTGTGTTGTACCCATGTGTCCGAGATAGTTTAAATTAACTGAGGTGGTTCTGTAATGTGTGCAGGAGCTGAGTCTGCGTAAGAAGGGCCTTGAGTGTCTGGTGTCCATCCTCAAGTGCATGGTGGAATGGAGCAAAGACATGTACGTCAACCCAAACCTGCAAGCTAACCTGGGTAAGTGTGAATGTGTGACTGGTGAGTGTGTGAACCAAATACAAGAGAGGGAGCAAAAGTCTTAACAATGTAAGCAAAACAAGCAAGAGTTGCCCTTATAAAGCACTGTATAGAAAGCACTGGACTTCATAACTAAAGCAAAGCCTAAATGAAATTAAATGTGCCGCCTATATTTTACATCCGTGTGATGTGTTTGCAGGCCAGGAGCGTCCAGCTGATGGCGAGGGAGGAGAGCTGAAGCTGCCAGAGAACCTGACGGGGCGTCGGGACAGCATCAGCTCGCTGGACTCCACCGTCTCCTCTAGCGTCCCCGTTTCCCAGGCGGACCACCCGGAGCAGTATGAGGTCATCAAGCAGCAGAAGGACATCATCGAGCACGGCATCGAACTGTGAGCCTCTTGGATTTTACCTGGTTTTCAACTAAAATGTAGAGCTATAACGTATTTTATTTTGCAGCTTAGTACTGCATCTTCTTTCCTGACAGAAGATGTGAATGCGTCCTCTGTTCTTGTATCCACAGCTTCAACAAGAAGCCGAAGCGAGGCATCCAGTACCTGCAGGACCAGGGCATGCTGGGTTCTACAGCTGAGGACATCGCCCAGTTCCTGCACCAGGAGGAGAGGCTGGACACGGTGAGGGATTTTCATTTTTACATGAACCTGTAGAATACTGTATTTGCCAGTAATGCAAAATAAACAAAAAAGAGTTTATTCAAGTTTACCCAGGCAACTGCCATTGATTCCACAGCAATTACATAAGCCGACTGTATGTCAGCAGTAAAAATGAAATAAAATATACAAAAGTTAATCCATCTTATTTCCCACTCCTCCTGCCTCCACAGACCCAGGTGGGTGAGTTCCTGGGTGAAAACATCAAGTTCAACAAAGAGGTGATGTACTGCTACGTGGACCAGCTGGACTTCTGTGGGCGGGACTTTGTCTCGGCGCTCCGAGCGTTCCTGGAGGGCTTCAGGCTGCCAGGCGAGGCCCAGAAGATCGACCGGCTGATGGAGAAGTTCGCCGCCCGATACCTGGAGTGCAACCAGGGGTACGATGGAGACGCATGATCACCTCTGATTTTACGTTTCACCACAAAACGTTATTTACTGGTGCTAGTCAATCCGAGTTGATGACATCATACAGCGTGTGTCCAGTCCTGCTATTAACCGTGGCTCTGATGTGTGTTTACCTCTGCAGACAGACTCTGTTTGCCAGCGCAGACACTGCTTACGTGCTGGCGTACTCCATCATTATGCTCACCACAGACCTGCACAGTCCACAGGTGAGAGTGTTTGGAAACTCTTCTGTCAAACCACCATGATTCATGCTTTGTGAGACATTTTCTCACCATGATGGCGTCTGTCTGTCTCTGTCAGTGTGTGGAGGCTCGTTCTTGTGAATACATTTACCGAAGAACAATAAATTATTTAAATGTCATATTTACACCTCAGATTATCTGATTTAAATATAACTAACTAAATAAATAAACACTGATTTTAGTGACAATTTAAGGGACAGTTCATATTTTTACCACCTCTGTTTTATGAAGAAATATATTCACTGAAATGTTTGATTGATAATAAATGAATTAGCTTATCTTGTGACTTTATAAGCATAACTGGTTATATTTAATGTATGTATGTAATTAATAGTCGTCAGTAGAAATCCTAGTCTGTCTCAGGTACTACAAATAGTTGCAGTGCTTGAATAGTGTGACAGGACATTTTTTTCCATTATAATTTATTCCCACATTTTGGCCCAGTTTCCTAAGTTTTAATTTATCACTCCAACTGCCTTCCTCTGACTTCATTTATACAGGTGAAGAACAAAATGACAAAGGAGCAGTACATCAAGATGAACCGCGGTATCAACGACAGTAAAGACCTGCCCGAGGAGTATCTGTCTTCCATATATGATGAGATCGCAGGCAAGAAGATCGCCATGAAGGAGAGCAAGGAGTATTCAATCACTCCCAAGTCCAGCAAGCAGAGTGAGCACTTTATACTCTATTAGGATATCTCACTCTCAATAAACCTCAGCTTCATAGAAACCTCAGCCTCTAAAACACGGGACATCACAACATATTCCCTGTTTCTCATAAAGAGAGACATAAAGCATCCTGCACACTCACCATCCTCCCTGTTGCTCTGTGTCATTTGGTTTTCTGCCTCCAGGTGTAGCCAGTGAGAAGCAGCGGCGTCTGCTGTACAACATGGAGATGGAGCAGATGGCGAAGACGGCCAAGGCTCTGATGGAGGCCGTCAGCCACGCTCAGGCCCCGTTCTTCAGCGCAACACACCTGGAACACGTCAGGCCCATGTTCAAGGTATGATGTCAGATGAGCCATTTATTTTTAAGATCAAAAATCAGAGACACGTGGAAACCTTAGGCAGACTTCAGGTGGACAGATCCTCTGGTAATCAAAGAGTAGTAGTAAATGCAAAATGGGAAGAAATGAATGTTTATGTTTCTATGTGTGTATGTTCCAGCTGGCGTGGACGCCCCTACTGGCAGCATTCAGCGTGGGACTGCAGGACTGTGACGACCCCGAGGTGGCCTCGCTGTGTCTGGAGGGGATCCGATGCGCCATCAGGATCGCCTGCATCTTCAGCATGCAGGTCTCATGGACATTCATACACTGAACAGGCCTGGTCTCACCCTGATATTAACATCATTAACGTTTGACCATGTAAACATCTGACTTTTCACGGTAATGAAGAATGAAGATGACAGAGGTGCGCGGCTAGTCAGGGAGATCATTCAAGATGGTTCAGAAATTGGCGAAATCCACTGGCTCTTCTCCATTATATTACTGAGAGATATCGCCTCTCATTGGGGAGAATATAATATGTTAGCTGAGGTATAGTCTGGTGCAGGTTTGCCGCCACCAGTCTGCCTCCTTATTTTTATTCCTGTCTGCTGAAGGCAATATGAGTAATTTAATTTTACACAGCCTGTAATCCACACACTGAAATACTGCTGAAGGCACAGAAACTACTCACCACTTTAGGTGATGTAACTTCATAATTTGAACTCATTTCCAGGCACTCCTGACATTTGCAACAGACCATTTTCACAGCAGCCATTTTGACATGAAATAGCAGGTAAACACAGATGTTATTAATGACATTAATTAAGGTTCTGCTCCAGTGAGGTCCGTGGAACTGAACCTTAATTCATGACATTAATAACACCCGTATAAGGGCTGATCTGGGTTTTAGACATTACCACAAAACTGAGTAATTTGTAATTTAACTACCTTTTAGAGAGGGTATTCAGTAAAGTAACATGAGTTTACTTTTCTTGATTAATGTTCCTAACACTCATCATGAGTTATATTTGTCCTCTGTTCCTGCTCTGTTCTCAAACCTGCTGCGTGACACTTGATTTAGTTCCCACTTGAGTGGTCACTAGAATAGTGACTGCCACTAAAATTTCTCCTTGTTATCCATGAAAGCATCTTAGTGCTCTTAGTCATTAACACAAGTGTTGTTGCTAGGTTACAATGCTGAATCATTACTAGCAAAGAAACTGCGGGGTCCAAAGGACCAGCAATGGAAGAGAAAGTCCGCAACACATGCAAACATGCAAATCAAGCCCCCAAGTTGGAGTTTGAGATTGGCTGATCTTCACTCAGGATTTTTGGCAGGCTTCATGTTCTTACTACTTTTAACAGCTTGATACAATGACTGTGTAGTAACCAGGTTTATCATCTGTCGTAGCTGGAGCGCGATGCGTACGTCCAAGCCTTGGCCAGGTTCACCCTGCTGACGGCAAGCTCCAGCATCACAGAGATGAAGCAGAAAAACATTGACACCATCAAGACCCTCATCACTGTGGCTCACACTGACGGAAACTACCTGGGCAACTCCTGGCATGAGGTGGGTATGAGGTGAAAACAAACGTGATTCTTTAGAATTCAGCACCCATTAAGCATTACTTCTTTGGAATCAAGCTTGTCTGAATGTTACACCTGAGCCACCAACATCCAGTTTGACATCCCCGTCTGATTGTGTATTTGAGACTAATGACCCCTGACCTCTGAGCCCATGTAGGACTTCAGCATTGTGTGGAACTTAATTTGAATCATATGTGTGTTTCAGATCCTGAGGTGCATCAGTCAGCTGGAGCTTGCCCAGCTGATTGGGACAGGGGTGAAGACACGTTACATCTCAGGGGTGGTCCGGGACAGGGAGTCCGGCATCAAGGGGTTCCCTGTCGGGACAGAAGAGTTCATGCCGCTGGGACTGGGTAGGAAATACACAGATACTCACACACTTGTATTAATGTGTTTGAAAGGACATTTTATTAGCTTCTGTTCACACTTAAACCCCTAATCCACACGTAACCCCAACCACTACACCCTCCCTAGGAAATAAAACACTTGGTCCTCTAAATGATAATCAAACATCCATTTTGCTTTTAAGAGTAAAGTATGTTAGTTGCATGTGTGATGCGTACATGATCTCATGTAAAATGTGTGCGGTGCTGCAGGTACTCTGGTGGGAAGTCAGGACAAGAGACAGATGGCTCACATCCAGGAGTCCGTAGGAGAGACCAGCTCTCAGAGTGTAGTGGTGGCTGTAGACAGGTGAGATAATATACTAAATACTCAGAAATATAGTAATATATAATTGATCCACTGTAGTAATATATAATTGATCCACTGAATCTGTTTCAATCTATTTGACTTAAAGTTGCCAATCCTTTTTTATTCACAGAATCTTCACTGGCTCCACCAGACTAGATGGAAATGCAATCGGTGAGTGTATCATTCTTAGTCTTCACTGTGTTATCACTTCCCCTGTCTTGTGTCTCAGAAAAAGTGATTTATTGACCATGGTCCTGTTTCATTGTTCCCAGTGGACTTTGTGCGGTGGCTGTGTGCAGTCTCCATGGATGAGCTGGCCTCGGCCCACCAGCCCAGGATGTTCAGCCTGCAGAAGATTGTGGAAATCTCCTACTACAACATGAACCGCATCAGGCTGCAGTGGTCTCGAATCTGGCAGGTCATAGGCGACCACTTCAACAAGGTCAGCGGGCCAAGCGGAAACCAGACATATTTTCTCGCTACTCTTGTTTCCCACCAGAGACGTGTTGATATATGAGGTGTAATGTTTCCTTTCAGAGATGTTTAAAATGATTACACAACACATAAATTTATCATAGTAGTTATTTTATTTTCAGTCCAACAAAGTGAACTGAATTTGCAGCTGACTGTGATACTGACTGGTCTGTGTCCTGTAGGTGGGCTGTAACCCTAATGAGGACGTAGCCATCTTTGCGGTGGACTCTCTGAGGCAGCTGTCGATGAAGTTTCTGGAGAAAGGAGAGCTGGCCAACTTCCGCTTCCAGAAGGATTTCCTCAGGCCCTTTGAGCACATCATGAAGAAGAACAGGTAGAGATACACACAGGGACTCAGTTTTGGTTGTCAGTGAATCGCATTTAAAGGATTGGCAAAATACAAAAATCCCCCCTCTCCCTCCTCCCCCCTCCTGTCCAGATCCCCCACCATCAGAGACATGGTGATCCGATGTGTGGCCCAGATGGTGAACTCCCAGGCGGCCAACATCCGTTCAGGTTGGAAGAACATTTTCTCAGTGTTCCACCAGGCGGCCTCTGACCACGATGAGACCATAGTGGAGCTGGCTTTCCAGACCACCGGACACATTGTCAGTGAGTATAACTGAAACCGTCTCCCCCGGGGCGGCCATTTTGGCTCAAGCGGTAAAAACCAAGCGGCAGAGGTTGTGTTCTGTCACACCACTCAGCTGACAGCGTGGCTGAAAGGATGCAGCCAAGTGCCTCGAGTATTGTTCTCCAAAACGCCTCATTTGGACTGCATTCTGGATGCCATTTTGGCTTTGTGGATACAGCAGGGGAATGCTATTTCCCTGAAGTGTTTGCAGGGCCTGAATCATTGTTGGCAGCTTATCGTATCCTTTCAGCTGTTGCTCCCACTGGTGGCGGAGAACAATACTGTGTTTTTCATTAGGGGGGCAGTGTTTGCCTGTTGATATGATATGGGGAATCACTGGAAAAATGAGTTGGTTCCATAATAAAACAGAATAAGCATCCCCTCATTTTAGCCCTGGTGGCATTTTAACTTTAACATGTGTGCAAGAAACTTTTACCTGAAAATTTTGAGAACTGCTAAACCTTAAACAACAAATAAAATTTTCTCTCATCCTTCTCTCAGTGAACACCTTCCAGAAGCACTTTGCAGCAGCGATCGACTCCTTCCAGGACGCGGTGAAGTGCCTGTCAGAGTTTGTGTGCAACGCCGCCTTCCCAGACACCAGCATGGAGGCCATCAGGCTCATACGGCACTGCGCTAAATACGTCTCCGATAGGCCACAGGTGGGAATCCTTGCATTGCATCGCATTGCATTCCTAGGCAGCAGACTTGTGCAGTGAGTAAGGTCCATTTATTCTGTCCCACCAACCCCCTCCCTGTGTTCCTGCGCAGGCCCTGAGGGAGTACACCAGCGATGACATGAACGTGGCCCCTGGTGATCGGGTGTGGGTTCGCGGCTGGTTTCCCATCCTGTTTGAGCTTTCCTGCATCATCAACCGCTGCAAGCTGGATGTTCGGACCAGGTAGGAGAGCAGCTCAGTGCAGTGCAGACTTCAGCTTAACAATCTGGTTTCATTTTTCAGTACGTTTATAGCTACTATTTTCAGTGACTGTGGTTTTTCTCTCTTAGTTCCTATATCACCTGTTTTAACTAGGACTAGTACTTTTTAAAATACTGATCCTCACGGACAAAAATATTTGATTAAAATTTCTGCTTGTGTATAACTATTATGGATTATAGCTTACTCAACTGAAAATAAATATTACTGCTGATTATCAGTTGCAATGCAATGTTTATGTTACACAAAGCATTATATAACTTTAAAATGGAAGATTTCAGTTCCAGCCAGGTGGAATGTGACCCCAGATTTCTAATGAAATAGCAAAATCTTATGACTTTGTGCAGTGGGTTGCAAAAGTATTCACACCCATGACCAAAACTCAGTTTCTCAGAACAGAACAAAGCAAAAGTGAGTTTCACCTGTTTATATGAAAGGAAATAGCACAAACACAACAATCCATCACTGTTTTTGTTCGTAAGCACTCTTTACTATGAATAGATTGCATAAGTCTGTATTTCGTTGTTGCAAAAGTATTCACACCCTTGCAACGAAGATGTTATCTTGAGCGAAAATGATTGCACACTATAAACTATTGCATCACAGTGTCACAGGACTGTATTCAGTCACTTGTGACTTGTATAGGCTTGATTTCTCCCTATAAATAGTGCCCAATATTCACCTGTCCACAGTCATCCTATGCTTGTCAGCAGACAGTCATGAAGTCCAAGGAGCTGTCAGAAGACCTCAGAAAGAAAGTTGTAGAGAAGCATAGAGATGGGCAAAGCTATGT
>OMLF01013356.1:12235-65512 GCA_900302615.1 Holocentrus rufus | reverse complement strand
CTAATTCCCTCTCCAGTGGGAGTGACGTGTCATGTGTGAGGGAGTGTGTAGCGGTGGGAGTTAATTGAATCAGCATCATGCTTGGGTAAGGCAACCATTTCTCAGTCGGCCCACTCACTGACCTCAAGGTATAGGAGAGTACTTGTGTGTGTGTGTGTATGTGTGTGTGTGTGTGTGAGAGATTGACAGCAGGAGCTGATTGTATCACCTCCCCCTCCCCAGGGGAGCACAGCTCTCCACTGTCTCTACACTTAGCTTCACCCCCCCGCGCGTTCTTCTGCCCAGGCGGTGGAGAAGAGGGTGGTTGTGGGTCTCACAGAAGCCAACAGGGTAATATTATGGGATGGCAGCAGGTGTAACTGTCTGAGCCAGCTGAGCCCAGCCCATACACAAAACAATAGATGTACCAGTGGAATGAGAGTGACAGGAGGACGTGTGTGAGTATGCATGTGTTGTGTGTGCATGTGTGTGTGTGTCTATGAATGATGCATGTATGGGTATGTGCCTGCATGCCAGCAAGCATGTGGATGAATGCATGAGCAGGGATGTGTGCATGCCTGTGTGTGTTTGTGTGTGTGCCCATATGTCCACGTGTGCATGTGTTTGTGTGTGTGTGTGTGTATGTGTACTTGTTGTTGCATTTATGGAATTATGCGTGTGCATTTGCATGGACATGCATGTGCAAATGTGTGTAAGTGCCTTGGTGTGTTTTCATGCACATATGTGTTTGATAAAGCATGCATTTGTAGTCTTGTATTTATAAGTTTGACCGTGTGTGTGTGTGTGTGAGTGTGTGTGCCTACACATGAGTATGTGTGTGTATTTATGACAGGGGGCCTCAGTATGATGGCTGTGTTGTGTAACAGCCTCTCCGCCTCTGTCTGAGTGTGATGGTGGCCAGCAGATCATTATCTAGGTTTATCTCAGTCTGCTGGTCACTGCAGGCTGAGATGTACTGAGAATACAAAGTGTCACTTTGTCACCAAGGATTTTCTTTAAACCCTGCAAAGACTTTCATTACAAAGGCCACATTCAGTGGTACAAAACAGGATGAAGCAGTATAATTAGCATTCAGGTATCAAAGATTTAGTGTTTAATTTGTTTTATTATTTTAGTATAAATTGTGTTAGGTAGCATTATACTGTGCATTAAGTCTGATAAAAAACATTAAATGAAAAATCCAACCTTAAATACTGTTTCTATTCATGATGTTCAGTGGAGTCCAGAAATTTCCCTTTTTGCTTTACCCACTTTCCTTCAACTGTTTTGTCCACTGTTACGTCAGTCAGTGTTTTCCTACATTTCCCAGAATTCCCTCCAACTACCTCCTTAGAACTTGCCTGGACTTCTTGTATTCTGGAGAACGGCCAGAACTATTCCTAGAAGTGATTGCCTGCTATTTCACATACCTCTCCACTGTGATCGGTGTTTTCCCAAACCACACCCTCAGAGTCTGAGGGGCCGATGCCAAAACCTGATTTGATGTTTTAGATAGCTGAATTTTTTTCCAATACCTGCACTTAAAATATCTTGATGCCATCTTGCCTATGCTTGACTACGTTATCAAAAAGGAATGAGAAAAACATTACCACACAGAAAATGGGCATAGGAATGCACGGCACATTACCAGTAGCCCTTTTTAAGTATTTAAGTGTTTAAGAGTGAATTTTTCCTTTAGATAGATACCATTATCAGCATTAATTATTGCACATTTCACATACAGCATTAAATAATTTACACATTCATAAGCAGTGTACATTTAGTGTGTATTTTCTGTGCATTTTGTTTGATTTTCTGTGGTCGTTTTTGAGATAATTAAAAGTAAAGAGAGACAAGAAAGAGAGGGGAGAGAAGGACACGGTCCTGGGTTGAATTCAGGACATCGCGGCAGCATGGTCTGCACCTTCGACACCCTGCACAGTTTGTGTTTTCACATCAGCGTTCTCTCTGTTTCAGCTGAGGAGGATCAAATTCGGCTTTGAGCGCTACAAATGTACGCCCATCCTGTGTGGGCGCAGACAGCGGCGAAGGAGAAGACAGAGATTGTTTTGATGCCGCATCACAAGATGCAATTAGCGGGCTTGAGTCTGTCCTGGGCAGGGAGAACAACAGAGGTGTTTTGCATGTCTCTTTTCTGTCACTCTCATTTTGGATTCATGGATTCTTCTCGTTTTTGGTCTTGATTAGATGATACCGCCTGTACTCTCAGCCGCAGTGCTCTGGTGAACAATTAGACTTTTGGTTGTGAATGAGCATAGATCTTGTTTGGGGAGAGGCAGCAGTTTTCTGTTGTGTAATACATTGGTAATCTGGGCAGGCTTTGAAATTAGGCACGGCATTTTGTCCGAGGAATTAAACTTCGATGCAATCCACAGGTTTTAGCATGGCTGCTTTGCCAGCACCACAAGTTCCCTCCTTTGTTACGTGCGGTCTTAAACAGGCTGTAGATTCCTTCTAATTGAAACAGCATCTTTTAGTGTCACTAGATTTAATATTGGTGAGAAGCATGTGGCAATACTGCCACTGCACAAAATAATTTCTTTATCCTGAATGCAAAGACTTAATGTTGCACACTTTCAGCTGCTCTGCTTTGCATTCAGTGCTTTATCAGTACTCGTACATGCTAATATGTTGTCTTCATGACCTGTTGATTGGGATGCATCGCTGCGTTCTCCCGGACCTCGTCTGGTTTTAATTGCACTGGTGTCTGGTAACCTCCCCTCTCTCATATATGATTGTGTGTTTTCACATCCATTGCATATGTAAATCTTTGAAAACTGCTGTGCAAACTACTATGCTCTGCCAACCCCCGCCCCCTACACACACACACACACACACACACGCCCAGAGAGAGAGAGGAGGTCAACACTGATTATGCACCGGAAAGGAGTGCAGTGCAACAGCACAACCTGGTGGACAAAACCTTCTCATTCATAAAAGCCATTTCAACAGTCTAAATCCCCTCTCTTCTGGCATGTATCCCTGATTATTTTTGACTCTTTGTACTATTAACTTCCCTTATTTTTTATTTGCCAAACTCTCTACCTGTCTTCCTTTCCGAAGCCCTTTCTCATGTCATTCTTTGTCTCCATATCACTTCTTGGCTCCTCTCTCTGTCTGTATGGGCTTATGAGTGGGTGATATTAAATGCATTAACAGCTGGTGGTTGATACGGTGTGCTTCTTGCAGCACACACTGTTCCCCAGCAGTACATATTTGGCAGATGATTCATTATATCTGAATCCATTTTTTTTTCTCCCTGAAAGAGCCCAAAGATGTGGTACTCGCTGAAATGGAGTATCAATAAAAATGCAGCTGGGAGAATGATAAAGTGGGAGAGGATGACGGCTTGATGGTTTGACATATTTGCAGGAATGGAATGAATGCAGAAATGGGACATGTGGACACCTTTTGGAGTGATTTGTCATTTCTTTAAGCTATAAAGCATCTGCTTACATATTCAATATTGGATATTACCTATAAAAGAGAGATAGAGAGAGAAGATTGAAGCAATGGCATTATTGCTGTGTAATTTACAATCCAAAATCATCTCATTCTTGATTGTAATGAGTTTTTTTTTTTTTTTTTACTTTCCATACATATAATTTCCACATCATTTATCTGGCATCCAATCAGTTATTCAGTTAATTTTATTTTCTTGGGCAGCAGGAACATGTTTATGCCAGTGTTTCTTGCATAAATTCACACAAATGTTCACAATACAAATGATTAGATAATAACATAGATGTCACCAGCTTGATGACAGCTCCTTTTTTTCATACTGCCAACGTATTTGTGGAAGGAAATGATACCACGAGGAAAAGGGAGGTAGACTGTAATAAATGTAATGCATTACACAATTTGAATTCTGGTCAAATATTCCTACTAAAAAGAAGGAAAAAATCTTGTTTGTTCTATATCTGATCGATGATCGATATGAGGAACTCTAAACATGATATTCTGTTCATCTTCTTTACCTGTGTTTGGGTTTCCTGCTGGCCCTGTCAGCATGTTTGTTGTATGTAAATGAAACATGATATTATGTTCTTTGTGCTGAACACAGCAGGTGGAGGAAGTGATGGATGAAAACGAGTGACTCTCTCTCTCTCTCTGACTCTCTTTCTTCATATCTTTCATTTTCTTTCTCCCAGCCTTCATCTCAAATTCTTTGTCTCTCTATCATCTATTTCTTTTCCTTTCTTTCCCTCTCTCTCTCTCTCTCAATTCAATTCAATAGAGCTTTACTGGCATGATGTTTGCATTAAAAAAACATGTGGCCAAAGCTGCCATTTTCTTATATAGACAATAAATTTGAAAAATGAATAACTACTAAATTATAGTAAACAGTTCATCACACATACAATTAAAGAGAATAAATAAATGAAGCAGCAGTCTCTCTCTCTCTCTCTCTCTCTCTCTCTCTCTCTCTCTCTCTCTCGCCATGGTATTATTCTCTCCGCTCCCCAGAGGAAGAGAGAAGAGAGGGAAGGCCCTGCCTGTCGCCTTTGTACTGTCCAAATGTTATTTCATCTCATTCATCAGAGCCAGCTTCTATCCTCAATGGGGAAGCAGGACGTTGGTGAGAGGGAGGTGATGAAAGCACTGTGATAGACAAGCTAAATTACAGGCGGTCCCAATTCCCCCTCACCGGACCTTTTTCTCTTGGATACCGTGCAGTCGGCAGTGCGATAATTCCAACGTTAATTAAGTTTTCTCGCGACATCACTTGAAATACAACGGCGCTGGGAGAGGGAGGAAAATTTCACATTCCCCGACAATGATTGTGCTAAACGGAGATTGCGTCGCCGCGTGAAGTCAAGTGGGCTCTCTTTGTAGAAGTAAGTTCACACTGCAGGCCGTCATGCTCGGTTCCAAAGAGCTGCTCCTGTTTGATATCAGGATGACGGTTCATATCTATTCTATGGTGAAAATAGAACCACAGGCGTGTTCCCAACATGTGCTTTCATGTTCTGTCGGAATTTAAACTTCTGCCCAAATGCTAATAAAGTTATTTCAGGAGAATGATGTAGAATAGAATAGAATAGAATAGAATAGAATAGAACGGAGCAGAATAGAATAGAGCTTTATTTGTCTTGCATGTAGAAAAGGATTGTCAATGAACCATACAAATAAATAAATAATAATGCAGTCATACACTAAAACAAACAGAACAGTCATAATACACCATTCAAATATACAAAAATACAAAATCAATCAACAATCCATTATTACAGGAAGTTGCATTATGTTCATGTTCCTTCATTTAGTGTTTAGAGGACGAATTCTTGTGGGGCTTCTGATTCCAATTTTAGCGTTCAAACACAGGTCACATTCCTAAGGATCGAATTTTCTACCACATGTCCACATGGCTCCATGCAGTTCTTTGCTGTTAGAAAACATCAGATCTGTATCAGATGTAGAAGAGAAAAATAAGAATTGGGACACTGTCAGCTGCAGTGTGGCATGGCCTTATCGTCCTGTGCTGCCCAGTCCCAATTTAAATTTCTGTTTTGCACCACACACCAGATCAGAGGATCAAAATTGCTATTCATGAGAGCTCACATTTTTTTCCCGAGTTTCTAGAAGGAGGCATTTATGTCAGTGTCTGAATAATGAGGTGACAGTAGCCTTGCCAACTGGTGTCCTGTCTCATTATCTCACTATATCACACCTTTCTTCAGCTCGGGCTGCTGAAGAGATCTGACACACCAAAGTGAGGTGAAGGGACTTCACTGACAGATATGTTGCAATGCACGTGAAAAAAAATGTACACCTGTCAAAAAATCCACAAGGAATTGAAGAGAAAAAGCCATTGAAGTCAAATCATGAAGTCACATGCACTGTGTCATAGATATTCCATTAGTTAGTATTCCAAATCTACTGTTCATAAATTCAAACCAACTGTTCAGCGTTTTAAACCCTGTCGACTCTACACTGGGTTCATTTGAAAACATCTTATTTTTTCTTTTGGCCTAATGCCTACACTGACAAGTGTGTTTAACCAAACAAAAATGAATATTTTTGAATGCACCTCGCACAATTTTAATTGAAGAGTAACTCAAACACAAATCTGGCAAGTGATGTCACCACCCTTAGAGAACAACAGGCGCTGACATCACCAAAGACCAGGCACACGACTTTTCACCAGTAGAGGTCAGGCTTCCTGCTAGTGCTTCATGCATTTAGCTAATATCCCCGCTTATGGGTCAATGCAACACAAGGCAGAAACATCATAAAGGTCATGGGTAAGGGGTCTATACCTGCTCAGTAGACTAGATGTCACTGTATTGTGTTCGGACGTGTCACTGTGGATGGGAAACCTTTAAAAAACAACGTGGACAGAAATCAAAGAGTCAAATATATTTTCAAGTTAGCTCTGTTTAGTGTAGACATTAGTGTTCAAGTGCTTTATCCACTGTTATGAATAGCTATTTAAATATTTATATTTGAACAGTTTAAATTCCTATAGATCAGTATTACAAAGCTCTTGTTAAGTATAACATGAATTTTGACACATAATGATCCCTGTTCCTCAACCTTGGATTCAAGACACATTTTATAGCTTCAGTCATACATGATGATCATAGATCCGCAGTAGCTTCACATTCACCGCGAGTCACTGTTAGCCTGAGCTAACAGCTCCAACGTCTGTCCCAGCAGCTCGGTCTTCCCTGGGGAAGTCGCTTCATTCACAGTCATAGCTTGTTCTTGCTTCCTTTGCAAAACGTCCTCAGCAGTGTATTGTGGATTATACAACAATGGCTAAAGTGCAAACCCTGATAAAACATGGATGAAAATGCCATTGCATATTACATTTTCAACAATGGCCCCATTCTCCACAGTCTTTGTTAACTCAGCTTTTGGAAACAAGCAGAGTTCACTAGCTAACTGGTGATTATGCTAATGTTAGCATTTTTGCTGCATTCCCATAAGAAAATAGTCTCCGCACCTGAGAGGGGGCAGGTGTGGTGTGAGCCTCTTTTAAATGGGAGGAGACGGGGAACTCAAAAGACCCCAGGCTGTAAGATCGGAACCAACAAGACCAGAGTCTTTGCTTTTCATATCTAGGGATTCTGTTAAACAACATGTCACATGGGGTCATAAAAAGATAATTAGTGGCGCAGAAAAATTATATTTTTCAGCTCAACGAGGCTTGTAAGGTCAGCTCCAAGAAACAGCAAGATTAAGACATTTTACTTTGTGACAGCCCTTTTCATCGCCATGGTAACTGTAAACATTGAGTGCCCTGTCTCTTCCTATTTAAAAAGGAAAAATCTCTGGTGTGGTACCATCAAAGAGTCGTCCCGTAACAGCTTTTATTTAGGTTTCATGACACAATTTTTAATGTCACAACCCCTGACTCCTAGAAAACAAAAATACCTGAGTTATTTTCAATCAGAAGCACAGACACTCCCGTGTTCCCCTGTGGAGCTGCTAAATTTGAAGGTTGTTGTTTTGGGGTGCTGCCCTCCTTAAATAATTGTCTGCAAAGTTTGATGAATACGGTCAGCTGTTTGGTATCAGGGGAGCCCCGTGGTTAGAGACAATCTCATAAATGGAGGGTCATGGGTTTGAGCCCCGCCGCAGCCAAGGCATTCATCAAAAGCCGCGTGTGTCCTTGAGCAAGACGCAGAAAACACACCTGTGACATGCCATTCATATTAACCTGTGTCACGATGAGGAGAAGCCCTCAGGATGGGGGATGCTTCAAGGGTTTGTTTTTCTTCTTTTTTCATTGTTGTTGTTTTCAATCAGCCTTTTTCCTTTCTCTCCCCAACTCAACAGAGAATTGAAAACAGATACTTTTTTTCAGAGCGGGTTACAGATGTGAAGCGGAGCGTTCAGCCATTGTCAGTTTGTCACTGTCAGCTAGGCCACCAGAGAAGTTTCGCCCTGGAAGGCGGGAGGGGTTTGACACAAGGAGGTCGACTTATCTCTAGCTTCTCACCTCCCTGAGGAGAATACATCATGTCAGAAAACCACATCCACAGAGGGAGGGGATGGAATAAGGTGCTGTATGGATGTAAAGCATCCATTTTTCATCACGCTGTTCATTGTGGTCCTGTTTATCTGTACGGGCAGAGCACGGCAAGGATTAGGGCTACATTTCTCACCATTGTACTGTAGGGCACTTCGATAAGCATCCACACACCGGATTGCACAGAGATTGATTTTAATACAATTGAGCTAAAGCAGCTGCAAGTCTGCACTTCTGTTTCTAAGACCATGTATCCTGGCTGTGCCAAATTTCTTAGATACAACACTAAATACAATGCATACTGACATTTTCTGCTGGTTTAATGCTTTGCGTTGGGTATCTGGGGGATTTAGAGTATTGCAGGGCTCAAATCAATTGCTGTCATATTGGTGTTATTTGTTGTTTACTTGAGGTCAGCGGATTAACACTGAATGCAATTTTCTCTATTGTAAAAGTCTAAACAGAGAGAGAGAGAGAGAGAGAGAGAGAGAGAGAGCACGGGTGTGTGCGTGTGTGTGTGTGTGTGTGTGTGTCGTTACATGTGTTGAGACACGACTTCCCACATCTAGGTGGTTGCTATGGAAACAATTCCACAAGTGCAAGAAAAAAATGCTCCATCACTAAAGTGATTTGGTGCAGATAGGGAGTGCTGCTGAAAAACATAAAGCAGCTATTTTCCCAGGCTTAAATCTCATTCAGTGCTGGGAAACTGTATCCCAGTGTTGAAATGTAGATCCTGTACACATGTAACTGTTAATCTTTACTGAGGAGAATTTTGCCATGTAGACATCTGGCAGTAGACTAATTATGTTTATTGGTTTTTGTGTGCAGAGAAAAGTGCTGGAGAATTAGAGGAAAACTGAGACGACAAAAAATAAGTCAAATAAAGAAATAATTCAACTTGACATTGGAAAAACATCTTTAATTTGTAAATTCCTGAGGAAATTCAACAAAAAATGGAAGAAATCATAGTAAAACATGACAAAAATTAAAGGGGAAAAATAACTATAAAAATTAAAAACATAAATAAGTACTTAGATATATACACTGACCTGTGTATACATACAAATGTAGGTCTAATAGACTGTTACTGTGCTGTGATTGGGAGAGTGAAACAAATAATCCAGATTGTCATTCTGTGCACATTATGTTCTTGTGAATGAAACTTGCAAAGAAATCAAACTTAATATCATTTTACTGGGATCATCCTCCAGGGCTGTAAATTTGTATGACTTACTGACTAAATGTTTATTTCTGTCTGTGATCATTTTGCTGTCAGTATGTGCAGCGGTCCTTTCCAGCACACTGCATATGCATTTTGAAAAAAGAAATACTGTTTGATCTTCATTACTCAATATTTAATACAGGAAATGATGTTCCATAATTTGACTTCAAGGCCTGTAATCATTTTATGTAGATGTTATATATTTCAAATGGTCGACATCCAAAATTGTTTGTGATTACATAAAAGTGTAGCACTCATCCTTACGTACTGATGATCTCAGTGAAATTAGCTTTCTGTCAGATATCAAAATTAGATGCCAAATTGAGGTAGAATTTAAACACTTGGTGTTTAGCAAGACTTCACACAGAGCGAGCCAGACTTTTATATAATACAAAGAAAAACAGCTCTAAAGTGCAGCCATGTGCACATATGAATCCATCGCTAAGCTCTTCATATCTTGCCAGCGTAGCATAAAGCCGTGGCTGTGCCAGAAATATTTAGTGCAGCTTTCAATATATTTTAACTCCCACTTTACCAGCCTTTCATTTCCCCCCAGTCCCTCCTCTACAGCCTGTAATTTAAATCATGCTTGTTCTTGTTTTTATCTCCTGCTCTCATCTGTATTTATCCGTCCTCTGCTACTGCACTGCAACACTTATTAACAAACCTACTAAAAGCACTTCATAAATTACTTTCGCATTACTTTCAATAGCAGACATTAAATAGCAGACATTTGTTGAATATTTCATGAGGTTAAAAGAAAAATTGTACTCCAAAAAAAAGATAGAATGAATGAATAAATAAATAAAAATAATAAATAAATAAACAAAATAATAATAATAATAATATATAATTTAATTTGTTTAGAAATTTATTTATTATTATTTATTATTTGTTATTTATTATTCAGTGCCACTATCTGTAATTCGACCAATGCATGGGTAGAATTAATATTGGCACTGCTCTGTTCCAGCTGCATTTCAATGGAAACCTCCGAGTTTAACATCATTACTGAAGCCACAGAGCCAAGTGTCCAAACATCAACATCTGCTGAGATTTTTGATAAAGTTTGCAAATGCGGGGAATCCTCGGAGCAAGAGGGATGAATAATTCATCTGGTCAAAACAGAATACACGAAGAAAAGAGGGTACAAGAATTACCCGTCCGGGGAATATTTGTAGTGATGCTTGTTGTTCAGAAATGGAGGGCTGTGCATGTCAAGGACCCAGTTGTATACACGCCGTCAGTCAATATTTAGACTTGTCGGAAATTGCTCAGTGCATGATCGTGATAAGGATGTACTGTATTGCTCCGATAATGGATTTGACAGAAGAACCAACTGCAAGTAAGATTAGACTGATATACAAGTTTGACTATATATCTGGCAGATATTGGCCTTTTTAAAAATACCAAATATTATACCAGATATAATGTTGTTCCTGAATCTATTCTCAAAAAATAGTAGTAGTAGTATAGTAGAAGTATCTTACAGACCTACTGCAGAAGACTTATCCTGCATCCCCACTATGTGATGCACATCAATAAATATGATGTGCAAAAACAAATAAATAAAGAAAAAAATGTTCGTCTTTCACTTATCTTATACTGCTTTTTTCGCCCCAGTAACTTCTACAACTACTTCTGCTGCTATGAACCATGCTTTTTTCATACTCTTACATTTGTACTTTGTATGTCTAGTGTTGAACTGTCAACTACTGGTAAGTACATACACATAAGCCCCACTTGCTCTACATTTATTCCTGTTAGGGCTGTGACAGTTTGGTACAGTGTAATGCAAAATTACATTAAACGCATTTGTAATGCAAAACATTCAACACTGCTTTTGTTAATACCTGACTTTCTCAGGAGATGCACACAAAGGCTTTCTGTTGCTACACTGCATGGTCTTAACAGAAAATTTGCAAAAGCCCATTTAGCTTTTTGTGTTGAATTGTTGGTGAGTTTAAATAAAAAAAAAAAGAATTTGAGAGTCAGATCCACTTTTTCAAGCCAAACTGTGACAAACCAAACCGTGGCCTAAACAGCACAAACTGAACCGTGAAGACGCTTAACTATCACTGTTACCTTTTACTGTTTGTAGCTACATGGCCCAGTTTCCCATGGGGATTGTTTAAATTTAATCTTATCTTATTCCAGTAGGCTTATCATGTCCCTTATCATCCTGAACACAGCTTCTTTGCTTCAGAGTGCTCCTGGAAAAGAGTGCCATTTCCCCCATTCAACCACTAGAGGGAAGCAGAGTAACTCTTTTAAGGTCGCCCTTCATCATTTTCCAGCATTCAGACTCTGATGATGCCGCCAAGTTCATCTCCTTAATTAACCCATGCAGCTACTGAAGCAGCTTCTGTGAGTTTGTGCAGCGTCCAGAGAGATATTTCTGTAACGAGTCACTGGAGAGGATCGCATTACGCTGTCATATATCAGGGCTGAGCTTATTTACGTCTTGAGGTCCTGTGGTATGCAGCAACATTAGCGGCATGTATTGATAAATCTCACGTGGTTGGAGGATAATTTAGGCTCTACAACCACTGTCTCCAGTATGGGAGAGGATATTTTACATCTTCCACTTAATCAATAGCTGTATCAAAGAAAATTGGGATGCTCCTATTTTGTAGATCCAAAGTTATTTTGATTTCTTCAAAGGCATCAAATCTGTCATGCTAATTTGCAATATCTTTATTTTATTGAATTTTTTCTTGTTTTCTTTTTAAATTTTATGATGACTTAGGTGCTTAGAAGTCACCACTATGGTATTTTTGCACTGCACTTTGCAGGGATCACCAGTCAAACTGCATCCAGATACTGTACTGTTAGCCTTCTTTCTCTCTTTCTCTTTCTTTTATTTATTTATTTAATTTTTATTTATTTAATTATTTGGTATGGTAAAGTTTTAGTTTCTGTAGGTGATGCTCTTTTCTTTCTTCAACCACAGTGACTATCACTGCACTAACAAACTACCCAGTTCTTCCTTTATTTGTTCCAAACCAACTGCAGGTGCTGCTTTGCTGCTGCTGCTGTAAACGTGAAATGCTTCACTTCTTGTGCACCAGAGGAGATTTTCCAAGGGAAGACCAGCCTCACACACAGTGTTTACAACAGCAAATTTAAAAGGATTTCAGGAACTGGGTGAAGGTGGAATCACTACTGCATGATATCAAGTGAAAGCATTACATATATATATGAAATAGTCATGGACTATTCCTTTAAATGTCCCAGCTCTAAATGAACTAAGAACTGAAAGGAACAGACTACAAACAGCAGAAATGACCTTGAAAGAGATGTAAACATTGTGTTTTCGTCTGTGTTTTCATTGGGTTTCCAGTAGCTGGTGTCTCCAAAACAGCAGTTTCTGAAACACAGGAAAAACTAAGGATCCTGCCGGTCATGTTTTCTTGGCCTGTGTCACCAGTGAGGCCAGAGAGGAGGCATGGCCGGCCCACCCCACCGCACCCCGAGGCCGGTCTCAGTCATTTCCTCTTGGCTGGCTTTGTGTGCCCACTCAGCCCAGGCCAGGCCGTTCCTGTTTGGATTCCTGCAGGAATAGGTAACATTCACCATGGAAGATTTTGTTTGGAGTGTTGCCACAGCCACGGTGGTGCCACATTCTTTCCTCCTCCTTCCACATGCAGGCTGAAGAGGTGAAGCCTCCTCTAAGGAGGGAACACTGACTCGACTGAAGTGGATGGATACCCATTAGATAGGAAGCCAAATAAGCTGATGGAAAGTCATTCCGTCATAGTTTAAAAACATTGCTGCTGTGTGAGGCGCTGCCCATATAGAGGCATTACATCAACTGTTGACAGCAAAAATGCAAATTTAGTCGTGGAGTCTAAAAAAAGAAAACATTTATTTTGCAGACTGAACTGTTGTCAGCACCAGGTTTGCACATATGGCTGTCGTATTAAGAATGCACTGCATAAATCTCCACCTTAACAATTCATTTAGTCTCATATGAAGTCTTAAAATATATGTTTTTCTTAAAACAAGTGAAAAAAAATTGCCAGTAGGATGAAATAATCCCTTTGTTTCCAGGGCAGTTTCACATGTATGTTGAAACAAGACAGTATAAGGCAGATCAGCCAGCTAATATAAAGAAGTGACATTTAATTCAAGAAAATTATGTAAACAAGTTGATAGCATTGAAAACCAGATGGATTATCTCATCCCACTGTCATTTTAAAATCAATATGAGCCTAAATGACTTGTTAAAATGGAGATTTAAAAAAAATAGTTTATTGTGTTTGGAAAGCCCAAATAAGTTTCAACACAACACTCCATAATTGCTCCATTCTTATCTTAAATACCTTTCCTAATTTCAGAGAGAAACTGTGGCATTTCATGATGAATCTGAAGATTAGGCCAGTCTTCACAGATATAGATCCAGCCTGCAGCAGTCTAAAAGTTCTTCCCAGTGGACTTATAATGAGCTCTTATCCAGGGCGACTTACAAAGAGTCGGACAGTAGAATACGCCTAAATCGAAGAGCAGTGAATGCACTGAAAGGTTCAAAGCCACAGTGTCCTCAGAATAGATCTTATCTCTCGATCCCAGACTGTAGGCTTAATGTCTTTGAAATCAGCCTCAGGAGTGAGAGAATGGCTCCTCATCACTCTTTGTATCCTCATGTTATTTTTCTCCTCAGACCTCTTTCATTACGAGGCCCATTGTATCTCCACCACATGACATTATTAAAATGTAATATCCCTACTTCAGCGACACTTCCTTTAAAAGCAGCCCAGTCGTCGTCATAAAGCAATTTGCAAGACACTAATAGCGTCTAGCAAGTTTTGATTTATGGCCGTTTCAGTTCTAAAGAGAGCTACAGTCTCGCCAAGGCCAAGGCTCCCGAACGCTCACTTCATGTGCGTGGCCTTGCATTTATGCAGCGCTTTGCTAAAATAGCACCGCCATCATAAAGACTAACACGGGAGGACGAACTTTACGATTTAGCCCCTGTCTTGAAGGTTAGTGGGTGAAAACAAAAACACATCAGCAGGACGAGGAGTCCGCTGCAGCCACACAAATGCAAACCTTAACGTAATAACCTGCAACTTTTCATATAAATGTCAAATGAATGTCCGTTTTGCTATTCTGCACTGCTGACTGAGGCCATGCAACAGTGAATGGACATGAATTTATGACTGAAATAAAGGCTGCTGAGAGTTTGAAGAGGTTCACTTAACTCCTGTGACCTGTAATTTTGGTTTGGGATGAAGGCCTGCCAATTGCAGATATTTCAGAAAAGCAAACCTCACATGCTCACAAAATGCTGCCAAGTAGATTCCTTAAATGTTACCGTCGCCATATTACAGGCTTTTCTCGAACTTTTGCTTCATATTAGCGGAATAGTTCGTCATAAACAGGAACCGACTTAATAAGAAGCTGTCTGTATTTGGTTTAGCTAAGATGTATTTAGGTCTGGCCCCTAATCCTGCCAGTCTACGATTGAGTTTTTGGCTTTTGAGCAAATTTTGACGTACACTTAATCTCATTCAGTATGTAATTTTCTAGGTTGCAGGTTTGAATGGCTTCCACTGTTACGTATGTCATGATGTGGTCTGTTCTGGGCCTATCTTGAATAAGGCATCATCAGTCTTAATGAGACCATGTGGTTTAAAAAAAAAAAAAAAAAAAAAAAAAAACACCTCATGTGATAGGTTGGCAGTGAGCCTCCTGAATCATATGAGCAGCGATCCTTAATGGTCTCATTCAGAGTTTACTGTGCGCTCCACATGCCCCGCCTCCCCCATCACAAGATGTCTAAATATAGAATGTGACATATTCAGCCCACAACTGTTTGATTGCCCCATATATCTCCTGGAGCAGATGTTTGAGATGCCAGTGCATGGAGATGCCTTGCCCCTTTTTTAGTGTGTGCACTCATCCCATTAATCTGGCTTCACTGCGTTAGATGTCTATGTTAGGGTGAGACATTAAGAGATTTGATGGTGGTTCCTCCCTGACCACAGCTTCATAAAAACAGACTGTAAAACCTGAAGTACTTTGATTTTATTTTCATATCATTTCATTAATTTAATGGTTCCTTTTTTTAATTAATCTTTCATTTAAACCCCTCATGTCTCCCACTCTCCCCTAACATTCCCCTTAACATTTACAAAGTGCAGTGATTGACCTTGCCTCAAGGAGATGCTAACTCTAAAATAATTGCATTAGTATGAGTTTCAATGGAGAGTTTTAGTGTCCCATGGCCTAAAGCTTGTTTCATGGGTTTTAACAATAAAACTTTGGGTGAAAATCTGTACCAGATTCAATATCACTTTATTCAGCAAGTACAATATACATTCATAACTTTGACTTGCTGTATTTTGTGCAGAGACATAAAAATGCATTTTATTTTTTTAGAGCAACAAGAAAAAAAAGGAAAGAAAATACTTGCAGAGGAATTTGTTCTCAAGCTTTGGCGTGCAAGAATGATTCCTCCCACTACGGTTGCAAAATGATGAAACTCCAGCAGGGTGGACTGGTGGTCAGAGAGATGTTCATGTTAGTGAAAGGCACCAACTTGACTCCCCCACTCCCTAAAGTGTCCTGGGGTCCTTGAGCAAGACATTGAACCCCCACCAGCTCCAGGGGAAAGATTCTGCTGCTGACCTTGTGTCTGACCTCCCTGTGGAGAAAGCAGGCGAGAAGATGAATCCCCCCCTCTGGGATCAATGGTATATCTCAAAGAAAAAATATATATATATATAGATGGGGAACCGAAGGCTTTGATGTGGAGGAATAATCTATCTATAAAGCTGCGGAGAGCCAATCACTGAGCTCTTGGATGTGATCAAAGATACACTTCACTGGACTGGAGGGGGCTGCTCCCTCGCCTTCCTCTTTGTCCGCATTAGATGAGCCTGAAGCTGTTCACTTTCTTACTACAAAGTGCACCGGTCGTGTGTGTGTGTGTGTGTGTGTGTGTGTGTGATCTGCTGCTCATGAGATACACGTAATCAACCTGCGTTTTTTGATCAAAGTCCTTTGCATGAAATCTGAGTTTCTCATGTATGAGAGGCTCTCCGGCCGTGTGTTTTGCGTCTCGGTGCTTTCATTAAATCGCCTTTGAACGATTATTGACTGTGAGCGTGCGTACGGCGCCTCTGGCAAAAACGGTTTCGTTTCATTGCATTCTTACCTGACAGAGAGCATCGACCTTCCGCTTGAGCGCAAAGCAGCGAGAAAGATACACCAAGTTACATGTGAACTTTTGGAGCTGGATCATTTAATGAATGGAACTTATTCCAAACTTATTGATTTAGACCACTATTTAGGCATTAGCTCTTTTCCAAAGACCCTGACAAAAGCTTCCCACTAGCAGGATAAGATTAAATTCCTAGATAACCCAACATTACAAACAACTGACAGTAAAGAGGGCAAAGGTCAACACCACAAAGCCCTAACAACAGCTGTAACTAATCCCCCTGTGCTTCTGCAAGGATCATGTTTAATGGAAAAGTGCTAGATAAAGAAACAAAAGCCACGGAGAAAAAGTGCAAATTTGTTTTGGTAGTTTGGTCCAAAAGAGAAAAATGAGAACAAAACAATTCAAAGCAAAGGAAGGGGAGGTTATGAGAATGTCTTTTTGACTGACAAGCAGTGTGACAGTAAAACATTAAAGGGGAGAGAGGTGAGATATTTTGAGTCAGGACAGCTGACTTAAATCCGCTCAGACTGATTCTTTTTGACAAAGGGAGGATGAAACCAAAAGGAACCTGGCAACGTGCCCGGCCTGCCGAAGATGTTTGTACATGCAGAAGTCATATTTTCAGCCAAAGTCTTCAAAAAAAAGGGCTGTTATTCATTGTGTGCGCTCATCATTACTTACATAAATCACAAAAGACCCGATTCTGTGGCTGTTGAGTATTTCAAAGAGCGGTGTAACAAGCAAGCTTTAACACGACTCCATCTGTGACACATGTTGACATTCTTTCAGTTTCTCCCTTAAAATTTCTCCTTATCAGCCCAAAGGGAACTTACTCCGACAATGTTAGAGCCGACGTGGCAGGACATTTTGTTGTGTCTGGCGGCCCTTATCACGAGGGAGACAAAAGAGAATCATTTCAGAGCTTCCCTTTATCTTTCCGTGTAATCCACTTGCGGAGCTGTCTGTCAGTCTGCCACCCAGGTGCGATATTGTTCAAACACTTCTGGAGAGTCTTGGCATCGAAAGGCGGCGCAACATTCCAGCTGCTTCCAAGGCTCTGCATGGTCGAAGAATTATCAAGGCCTTTCAGAAAACAGCGTGACCTGTATGCTGTAATGGGATGTTAAAGCTGCACCAGGAAAGGTTTTTATGCAAAAATGGACCTGCCTTATTGGTCTGAATCACAAAGTGGAGCTGCAATAGAAAAGAGCGGCTCATCCTTATGCTTTATCTGCTGGCACGAGTCACTTTCTGTTCAGCAGAAAAAGCGCCTGTAAGGTTTTGTGGAGGTGTGCAGTAAAATTGCTGGTACACCTTTGAATGACGTCCATGACCTGTACGAAGTCAGGTCCCTAAAGAAAGCAAAATCTATCTTGGCTGATCCGAACCATCCCGAGTGGGGTGAATTCATGCTGCAGAACAAACAGGTTAAAAAGGTAATATGTTCCTGCTCTTATCAGTCTTGTAAATGTTACCTTGTAGCTATAATGTGTGTGATACTTGTTGATGTATTTATTTGTTGTTGTCTGATATCTGTTCTTTTTTACTGCTGGCTGTCAACCAAATTGCCCCTCGGGGATAATAAAGTTGCCTTGAACCTTGAACCTTCAGATATGCTAGATACACCTTATTTTGCAGATTATGTGAGCCTCGGAAGTCATTTGTCTCTGATTTGTTAGCGTGTTCAAGACTGTTCAAGACGGATCAAAAATAGATTTGTCCACAGGAGAAATAAATTCACTTTTCCTAATTCCCTCAAAATAATTCATGACGTTTGTCTATGAAAAAAGAAAATTTCTCACACATTGCCCATAACCTGAACACGATTGGTGTATTTTTTTAAAAAAACAGTTACGCTAACGGCTAAGTGGTTAGCAATGACCATCAAACAGGAGCAGAGTTGTAGTGATTCTCCGTCTCTTAATACTTTTGTTGTTTCCTTTTGAACAAACTGAACAGATTGGAGGAAAAGAATTCACCTTAAAGCCTGAACAGGTGGTGTGGTTTTGCAAAGCGACCAGCTCCATGACATTCGTGTTACGCCCCGTGTGGAGGCACACCATTTTTGCCGCCTCTTAAGAAGTGGGACATGAAATTTGCAATCGTTTATCTGGTGTTCCCATAGAAACACAAGGATGCGTTTAATTTTGAATCTAGGTGGTTGATAAGATAAACTCGACTGACTGGATAACCACATGCGAAAAGACACAAAAGTAGAACTAATTTCTACTCTGGAGAAATGCAGAATAGCAGCTTCATCTCTGCTGTATCTTTAGGCTGATTGGCATGAAATTTACTTGGCTCAGGACCAACCATTCTACATAGTTTCATTTAAATCCATTCAGAGCTTTTTGAGATATCTTGATGACAGACAGACAGACACAATTACGTTATCTTCTTGGTGGTAATAACAACCAAATCAAATAGGTGTTAAAATGTATTTCATGGACACATTTCCTCTCCTCTCCTCCTCTCCTGAGTTCAGTGTGGGTCACTGGCAAAGTCTGGAAAGTGGCGAATGGGAAAAGTGACATCATGGTAAACCAGAGTGATTATCAGGGCTGAGCCGAAGAGGAGGGAATAAAGAGCTCCTCTGTTTGGATGCTTTTTGGAGCCTGACTAGTCGACAGCCAGCTGGAGGCATGCAGAGCAGAAATTAACTCATATCCAAAATCCACTCCCTTTCCTCGTTGAAAGAAAAATAAATTTATTATGACAACACTGAACTTAAGGTAGGGCAAGAGGAAGAGGCAATACAAGATAGAGGAATGGAGACAGACAGACAGTCAGACAAATATAGCAAAAGCCATTATCATCTCTGACATGAAGCAACATGTAGAGACACACACACACACACACACACATAGCTGCGGTAGTTCTGGACAGCTATAAATATCAGGGATGCGTAATAATATCTGTTTTGTTCAGAAAAGATCCAGAGCAACACATTCTCTTTTGTAAAACCAAGCTTTTCTTTTCTCTCTCTTTTCAAAGAATCATGTAACATCTAATCATCTTGAAATCTTTCCTTAAAAAAACATCCTCATACATCTCACACATCCTCTCATAATGCTACAGTACATACACTTGTTAGGTTTCATAAAATGTGCATGGTGAAATGTGAAAAGGTCAGAGTCTATTGTCTTTTGGGAAGCTACAAATTTGAAAATGTTCTCTTCTCATTATGCTCTCATCATAGTATTGTTAATTTGTAAATTTGCAATTTAGCATTTTTGGGGGGTTTGGGATTCATTATCAATGCTCTTTTCCAATGCTCTTGCTTGGTAATTAACTGATGGAAGTACTTTGTTTCTGTATCACTATGCAACAGCTCCCCTCAGCACTGTGTGTTTGTTTACACACCTGGTAGATGAAGCTTTGCACAGAGATACAGAAGCTTAATTGCTCGTTAGCAAGCAAAAGGGCAGCTGACAAGTCAAACTTGCAGATCTGTTTCACTTTTATTGACTAGCAAGTGCCAGTATGGGTGAGAACCCACACTATCGCTTTAGTGGAGTCAGCAGAGCAAGTATTCCCTGAATTATAGCTTAACTTTTGGTTTCTTCTGTCCCTTTTATTTTACAGCATGGAAAAATCCTGTAAAATGTATATGAGGATGGTAATTATGATGATTCCACTTTATAGTGCGTAAAATTTTTCTGAAATTCGGCGTGTTGAAAAAGCCTTTTCTGCATCTAATGCAGGAACAACCAAGAACCAGGAAGTTCTTCATCACAGCACTGATCCCACAGCATAACACACAGATACAGAAACACACAACCACACACACACACACACACACAGGCTGATCTGTTCATGGACAGTCGAGCTCTGACAACTCAGTGCACAGCATACAGCATTGAATTAATAAAGAGACAAAAGAGTTATTGTCTTTGCACCATGGATAATTTAGTGTATTTGTTATTAGTATTATTAGTATAATTGTTGTAATACAGCAAGTCAATTTCCCTTTTGAGTGTAACTGGCTTTGAAACTAGCTGGCCCATTGCAGGGTGCAAAAAATTAATTATGCCACAATGCCTAAGGTTAAACTGCAGTTACTTCCCCTTTTTCCTGTCCTGACTCATGGAATTGGCATGAGGTGCTGCTCTTCTCTGTCTGTTTGACTCTCTCTCTCTGTGAGCAGATAGAACTACAGACTGAGGCAGAGCTGGGTGTGAACGGCAGAATCATATCCACTTTGTACTGTAACATATGAAAGGTTTCTTCCCAAAATGAGATGTCCACCTTTTGAAAAAATGTGAGAAAATGTTACCTACTTTGCTGAAAGTGGAACTAAATCATAACTATCACATAAATTCAAAACTTTATATCGACACTTACTTACTGAAAATGGGAGGTTTGACATTTTAGAGGGTGTGATTATCGCATGTGGCCTGTTTTCATTACTGAACAATCGATATCAGAAATCAAAATGGATTTATAGTATGGTAAAATGTCTTTCATGCCTGAAAGCAAAAAATAATACATGACCCTGTCTTTGCCTGTTGACTGACTACTAGCTGCCTGTGAAGGCATGTTTGTTAGTTTGGAGGGTAACACATGACCTGCGCAGAACTGTGCACACTGGCTTCACACAGGTCTAATTTCACTGAATGACTGGAAGTGGGGAAAGGGGAAAACCACCAGGGAAGGAGTGGGCCCTGTTCAGATGCTTGTGTGTGTGTATGTTTGAATGTGTGTGTGTGTTTATGTATGTAGTGCAAGTAGCATGCATGTATGCTCATGGCATGAACTGTATGTATATGTATGGATACATATTGCTACATGCACACACACAAATTACCACTTTCAAGTCTGTATTTGCTCATGTGCCTGCTTGTGTGTGTGTGTGTGAATATTCATACACACATGTAGGCCTATGTGTATGAACAGTCTAGGGTCCCCTGCACAGCTCTCTGGGAACCAGAGGGGCCTTCCCAACATAAACACACACAAGGGCACGGTTCCCCACTGACGTGCTAATGCGGGTGCAGAGGGGTTAAAACAACAGCCGAGCGAATGCCCGGCACCGACACGAGAAAATAACCCACAAAGCCCCGTAGACTCCAACTCTCAGAGCCCATAGCACACTGTTTATGACAGCATGCAAAGAAGATAGCATGCTTTGGCTCAGGTTTCAGAGTCACACACTATTTCTGACCATGCTTTCGCTGATACTGAGCAGAGCTGGGGAAAACAGGACTTGTCAATATTTTTTATGGTTTGTTTTCGACTACATAGATGCTTGATGGGGGGGATTTGTCATAAAAGACAATGAATGCCTGAAATCTTAGCTAATCATGCCCAGGAGAATAATTGCAATGAAATTAGCATATTTTTTTGTGACTGACAACTTACATGATGCTTGGGTAAAATAAGTCCTAAAACTTACATGCAACTCTTTAACCTAAGCTTGATGCTTGATGATACATTTACCTTGAAAATAACTCCACTGGTCAAAAGGTCTGACATTTGAAAAAGAAGTGCTTTTATTTGCCATCTGATGCTCAAACATCTGACAAAATTTTAAAAAAAGTACAAAAATAAATAAACACAGTGAAAGTGGTTACAGTAAAGTTTTGCAACTGAGGTCCAAGCAGAGAGCTTGTCGTTGTGAAGCAGAGCAGAATGATATCAAACAACTTCTCATCTTACCACCCCATCAAAAAAATCAACAGTTTAATACTTTGGAAAAACTGTTCATGTTAATAAGTAATTTAATCTAGTATTGAATCTCAAAATGTCATTTTTCATACAGCAAGTAAAAAAAAACACCAGCTGGTCAACATAATTCCATTTGCCTCCAATGCATATTGGAGGACAGAAGAATCTGATTCACATCAAATCAAATGAAATGAAATCAACTCTACACACTGGCAAGTTTTTCCTGTTGTTCTAAGAAAACTTGTATTTTAAGACTCAACCACAGCCGGACCAAAGTCTGGTGGATTTGTGCCATGGCCTGTCAGCTACAATAAGAAGCTTTAGAAATATCTTAATTCCAGTCACACACTTTAGGTACGGGGAAGCAGTTAACTAATCGTATAGTGCATTCCATTCATACTCAATACAAAAGTACATTTGCTGTGGAAGCCATTAAAAAGACAATGATATGCTGAATGAAAGTGTATTTGCCTTTCAAGGGGACAGATGAAGTAATTTTCCTGAAGTTAAAGCTAGGTTCATATCTGGTCTAAATGAATTAAATGAAAAACCATCGCAGGCTATCTTCTGTAACAGGTTTGCAAAAAGGTTTATGGCTGCCAGCATATGGCAGCCAACATTTCAGTCTCATCACTTCATAAAAGAACATCAATTTAACTCACTGTTGAAGAGTATTCTTATCCAAAATGTATCACCAGTGGACATAAATAGCATGTGAAAACAACAACAAAAAAGTGTAGTTTTGAAAGACAAAGCACAGACAGGTATGGTCATGCACTCTTGGTCCTGAAAACCTGGAACCATGTGCCAGGAAGTACAGAGAAGGTTTTCAGTCCAACCCAACACTACACCATGATTTCACTGATTAGTTGCTTTTCTCTGGTTGAAGATAATCAGTGAAATCACCTGGCGCAGTCTCGGCTGGAATGAAAACATAAGTTGAGGCAAGTCACCTTCTATCCCTTGGATAGAAGGTGACTTCAGTCCTAGAAGGCAATAATACTTTCTAAGGTGGAACATTTTTATTTAGACATGTTAAATGATACATTTCAAGCGATAATGATTCTTAAAATTGTTAGGCTGTAACATTTTGAGAGCAAATTCTTAAATTAAATCTTAAATATATAAAAACATCAAAGTACATTACTTTTGTCTCACTTTAGCCGAGGTGTCAATCATCCCTGTGCAGCTCAGTGGGCAGACACTTTCTTGTATACACTCATGGTATAAAAAGGTGCTTTGGATGGAAGTGTCCACCAAATGGCATAAATTACATTTTGTTAGCTCATGTTTCAGTGTCTTGCTAAAGGATTTTTTGACAGGACACTGGGCTGCTGTGGGGACTGAACCCTTTGTCTACTGGTTTCAGGCCAGTCTCACACGTTCATGGGGATGACTTTGATCCCATGGGCATTGATGTAGGTGAGCAGGACCTTGGCCCGCCTCTCGATGACGTCGATCAGCTTGTCGATGCCCTGCCGGCCGCCCTGGCTCTCCCAGTACGTCTGATCCAGAAACAGAGACTGGAGGAGCTTCTCCCTCAGCCTCCTGCTCCTCAGCACCGCCACCGCCTGCTCTGGAAGCCTGGAGACAGGAGGGAAAGGGGATAGAGAGCGAGAGATGTAAACAGATTGGAGTTTAACTTTTACAAATTATCAGTAGCAGAGCTGCTTTGGGGGCAAAACTAATCTGACTGGTTCTCAGTAAGGGAATCCAAAGCCCAAAATAGAGGCATGATTGAATGTGGCACTACAATTTAATTTGTGCAAATTCATTGCAGCTTCATTTTGTTTGTTTATTTGCAGCCTGCTAATGAGGGCAGGCAGAGATTAAAGGAGGTAACTGTAATGTAGGGGAACCATGCAGTAATGAATGTCGATAAGTAGCTGTGGTGAAAGAGCAAGAAAGGTAGTAGGGAACATAAAGATTGATTATAAAAAAAAAGGTACAGATATCATCTAACAAGCCCCAAATTCTTTCTGCAGCAAGTTTACGATCACCTTAAAAAGGAGCCCGAACTGATTTCACAGCAAGACGTCTTTCCTTGCGTCATGCCCATATTATCGCGTGTGCAGTGGAGTCTAAACACTGATCTCACCAGTTCTGTATGGTGAAATTGTCAGTTGAAATGTCAGAATCAGAAGTAAATTAACCATTTTTACTACAATGCTCTCGTTGTTGCCAGCAAGAAGCTCAAGCCATTTTGTGAAAACTATATTATATATATATAAGTCTGAAAATATCATTAAGCTTGGTGCTTTTGGTACAAACTGAAAAAAATATACTGCACCCATGCTAAGTAATCTATCTTAGCTAGGAAACCTAGCTGTGACCCTATACTAGCCTGTAGTTTTCTGGGTAAGTTAATTAGCTGCTGACCTTCAACAACTGTGAATGCTGTGGTTGTGAATGAATGCTATCTAAGTTATGTTTCTTCTTTCCAATTCAAGCAATCTAACTTTTGCTCAGAAAAACTTCTTTAGTTCCATTCATTGAGACTCAGTGACTGCCTCCTTCAAGGTCACATTTCAAGACTGAATACGTCACAGTCACTCGATAAGGTGACCTAATCCAAAGTGTCCCCTGAATCCGGCCCAGATATTCATTAGAAGACACAGCTGGTGTATCCTCTGCCATCCTCTGCATCCCAAAACTCATTTCGCACAGTTGTCATTTTGGAAAGCTATATAGCAAGTGTTGAAATGGAGAGGAGTGAAGATGTTTACAATGTTACCCATGAAAATTTAGAATAAAGGCAAAATGAGAAATAAAATTGTAGCCTCATCTCATTTTTCATAACTAGCACAACTAAAAGGGTAAGGAGTGTATAGTGATTAAAATGATTAAAAGCTTTGAAATTGCAGTTACATCCATTTTTACATCATCAAAGTACTTTGGAGCAATATTAAATAGAGGTTTCATGAGACTATGTAAGTGCAGGGACCACTGATGAAACAAAGGGATTCTCAGTAGACGATCCCAGTTAGCGAGCTAGAAGGCCTAGGTTTTGGTACTCAGTAGACTACGCCTTCGCAGACCACATCCTTTGAAGGAGGCAGCCCCTGATCAGAGACATACAGTAGCTAATAAGTTTTATAAGATTATTTCTGAAGCAGCTGCAGCTCTGAGAAATATTATCTGGTAGGAATGTGTCTGGAATGAAACATCCACATGATTGGAAAATCAAAATCACTCTGATTCTGTTAACTTTTCTTGGCAACATTGCATTGTTAATGCTGGTACATAATGTAAAAAAAAAAAAAAAAAAAAGAAAAGAAAAAAAGTGAAAGTAGCACCTAGTGATCTGATATGGGCTGCATTTAGTCTTATGTTGCTTTTATGTCTGCCACATGAAAGGCTGCAGCCTTAATGATGATCACATGAAGCTATAAGGGGAGTCGGGACAACTGTTTTCCAGCTCATAGCCTCTCTGCTAATGTCTCCCAGCGGTATGACTGGTTGATTTATTGATCACGGGTTGGTTGAAATGTGGGCGATGTTTCCAGGGTGTGGACAGAGAGCTGCCATCTAAGGGGGAATATACCTCAGTGCACATGTGTAGACTTAAATGACACATAAACCCAAACAGGCGGTGCCAAACAGAGAAAACGTGTTTGCGGGGAACACACCTGTCCTCAAGATTTCTGCATCAATCATGTGTTTAGTTTTAGAACCATATCTAAGCATTTATTTATTTTGTTAGACTGTCATGCATAGAGACAGAGATTTATAGCAATGCTAGTTGGTGAGTTGTAGCCTTTAGGAATAGAGCCACCCATCAACAGGGAGAACATGGGTTTACAGCAGGTGTCACTTTTTTTTTTTTTTTCAAATATAGGGTATCGTGTGTGTGCATACAGAGCCTCACACCAACTTACTCCTTGATTCCCTCTAGAATCCTGAAGTCCAGGTTGTCCTCATTGCGGTCAAAGAATCCCTTGTTGTTGGTGAAGACCAGGTGTCTGGGATCATGGCCTCTGTGGATGATGTTAGCCAGGGCTATATGGTCCTGGTCCCCACACTCACCATGCTGGCCTAGTTCCACACACACATCCTCCTGCCGGGGCTTGAACCCACAGCAGCTCTGATCCAGACGGTTATAAATCTGGAAAAAATAAATAAATAAAGATTGTAGCTGTACTGAGGGATAGGGACTGGAATTTTTGGATGCTTATGCTTAAAAACTGGTCCAGCATGAGTGTCTACAATAACCACCAGTGATGGATTTTTGGCTTATGACTAGAAATCAAGAACACTAATATTTACTGAAAAATGATATTAGATCGGAAGCAGCAGATGAGAAACAGGGGTGCCGTTTCTATTCAGAAATAACAGATCACAGAATATGTTCATTGGCCAATCAAAACTGAGCTCTCAAAGCTGTGCGGTAATTTCTTTTATTCAGTTCACTTGTATCATTGATTGAGGAAATGCTTCATGTACAATATGTATCTTTTTTCTTCTTGTAGTGTGTTACAATGTTTGTCTTCAAATCAGCAAATAAATTAAGAACCGTTTGATGAAATTCTTTTGGATAGATCAAATGTGATCAAAGCTGCATCCCTGTCACCTCAGCAGCCCTCTTCCCATTAAAAATGTAATATCAAAGGCAACCCGGTGACAACTTTTCAACATGTCCAAATCCTTCACTCTACTAAGCTTGATCCTTCATGATCAAGGGATGAATTAATGAATTCTCAAGAGTTGTGATCTCAATGCCAGCATTTGATTTGAGGCACCTGGCCCTCCTACACAGGGAACCAAACATCTCCTGCTCATCCAACGGACAAAATCTTGCCACATATTTAGCCTGTTTTACAATTACACCAGCAGTTTGAGAATATAGCTGTTGCTGGTTAAAACACACATGTATTGTTACGTTTCTCCTCAAAACAAAACTAGGGGAAACTAACGTAGGGGATACTAACGAAATCAAACTGCCCTCAACACAAAATGGGTCTCTTGGGGTCTAAAAGGCAATGGGGAATAACTTGTCCACACAAACACTAAGTCTATCAAAAGGATAGTTGGACAAAAGAAATGGGCATGAAAAACAAACAAAATGGGAATCACTAGAAGGAGGGATTGGTGTTTTGGAAAAGAAAAGAACACTTCATTTTAAGAAAATCCACTCACACTCATTCATTCACACCACACACAAAACCAGGAGAGCTAACTGAAGGTGTTAGCCCTCCGGCGTCACACAGCCAACCAAAGCAAAGCCACAAGCCTCCTTTTATAGAGCAGCCAGCTGATTAACTTCAGCTGCACTAATGAGGGCAGGTGCCATCAATAGCTGCACCTAATGAAGGGGCGGAGCTTACAGCCTACCTTTCACCGTAACAATATGCAAAAACTAAAAAATAAATTCACAAAGTAAAAAGTATTTATTTTCACACTGATGCCCATGCATCCTTCAATTTCAGTGCTGTTAAACAGGTTTCAAGGGCACAAGTCATGAATCAAATTGAATCCAAAGAGGAAAAAAATGTTTTTTTCCACAACCAGAAGAATATAGCATTTGCAAAATTTGTAGATGAGATTTTTTTTTCATAATGAACTATGTTATTGCATCCACATTAACTGCTTTAATTAACTGTCTGTACAATTACCTGTAACAAGAAATCAAACAGAACTAGTTTGCTCCACTCGTAGTGATGAATGGTGGAGCAGCCGGAGTCAGGTTTGGGTGTGATGTTTTTATGCCAGCACCTCTGTTTCAGGGACCTCTGGTACTCCCCCCATGTTAACTTCACGGAGGACCGGCCTGCCACAAGGCCTTCTGGGTAGATGGACGCATCCCAGGATACCACAGGACAGGGCCGGCCATCTAATGGGGAAGGATAGAAGGATTATATGGTTGGCTGTCAGCATCTGTTCAATCTCTGTGCTTTTTTTAACCTTTATTTATCCAGGGAAAGCTTGCTGAGCATGCACGTCCTTTTCAAGCAGCGCCCTACTTGACATCGATAGGATTCATACAAATTCACAGATTCACACCTGCCCAGTAAAACTGTTTCTCTACTGTTGGCCATCGTGCAGCTCCACTCAAACAGTTAAGAGTTGAAATGCCTTGCCCAATGGCACTTTGATTGTAGTTGTTGAGGAGAAAGTGCAGAGTTACTCGTTGACTTTCCACACCAAGATTTTCCCAGAGTAGCCAAGGGATTTGTAAGGGATTCTGTAACCTTTATGCAACCACAGCTGTCACTTCTCTCAGTGATGCTAAGAGCTGTTAATGGAGTGGAGTGTTCATTTTGGTTACAGTGATAAACAAAACAACAAGGCAGTATATGGTAACATTTTCACCTAATGAAAGAGTTCATTATAAATCTGCCTGATGCCCGCTGCACAAAGGTGGCCATTGTGTAAGTCTGGCTTCACACAATGCAACTTCCACGCAATTAGTTGAAGGTTGCAAATGAAACTTTTACTGTTGCCATGTCAACAAACCCATACGGAACATTCCAAATGGTGATGCAAGCCGACACAGTTTGCCTGGACCCTTTAGACTCAACAGACAAAAATGTGGAATAAGCACATAATCTATCAGTAAACTGGTCCAGCAAAGAGAACCATAAAATTAAATCTTTATGTTATTTGTCAGTTGATTCTGAAGGGTCTCACTTCAATCAACCCTTTGCAATTTTGCATTAAGTGCACCTTATACCTTTAACTAGGAGTCTTTACATGTTAGGTGTTTAACTGACACCGGAGCTATAGCACCTCAGTCCTGTCTGAGTCCAGTCTGGGGCGTAGTCTCCATTCCACTTTTCTTAAGTCTTGTGCTTGTCTTGGTCTGGTGCCTATTTTGACTCAGACCTGCCTTAACCAGTATTTTTGCATTTAGAAAGGAATGTACACTATTTATTGCTTATTTTGGTCTTCGAATAGGTCTCAGTTTGCTCTGGTATTGGTCTTAATTTGGTCTTGACCCCATTTGGATCTGGTCTTGACGCAAACTCGGTTAAACCTCCTCCTGGAATTCACTTAGACTCAATTAAGATGGTCCTGATTACAGCCCTGAATGACAGTTTTATTGAGAACAACTCTCTAAACTGAATGAGCAGGTAGAGTTCAGGATTTTGCTTATGAACAAATATCTGCTGAGTGCCGGGGATCAAGCTTGTGATCCAGTCTGTGCAGAACATTTCTCTGTTGGCTACAAGTTCACAGGAGCTCTCTGGCAGGCAGCTGGAGTTAGCTCAATGACAGAAGAGCTATCAGTTTTACACACCACATAAACAAGGGCTTAAATGATTATAATCTCCTTTAGGAGGATTTATTTCAAAATGTAATCAGTGTGATCAGTACTTATCGTTAGTTTTGGGTGACTTTATCTCCAAAACCTACTGAAAGCAACACAGCTGTAACAAATTTACTAAACAGATTTAGACAGATTTTCTAAACATATTAAGTTTTTGTATCAGTTCCACGGTCCAGATACAGTTTTGTTTATTCATTCCTCTCTAGTCATGTTTAAAGTGCTGATACCATTCTTGGCATACTGAAGATACACACACACACACACACACACATACACACACACACACACACACTGTTTATATGTTGATGTTATTCGATTTTTTTTTTTTTTTTAAGATTTTGAAACTTGGTATTAAGTAAGTAATTATCAAATTAGGAAGTGTCATACCTTGCCCTCTGACATCTCCCTCTCTCTCTCTCTCTCTCTCTCTTACCTTAATGGCATGTGTTTATGTTTGGTAATGATTACGACCATTCATTTTCAAATAGCTTGAAAGGAAACACTTATTTGTGAACGATCTTGGCTTAATATATGGGAAAGTACTGGACACTGCCAAAACTATTGACAAACGTAAACAATCAACTGCTTGTCAAATAATCCCGACTCAAAACAACGAATAAAACACATAAAATGCGATTCTTCTATGTCGGTGTGCGCACTGACCTACCGTGTAAAAAGCTGAACTTCCTGCCTACAGCTGGTAAGGTCCTGTTCAGTCCCAGCACCCTGTCCAAATGGAAAGCAAAGACCTCACTGGTGTCCACGGGTCTGTTGATAATTCCACACCGTCCCCTGCATATTTCGCTAAGTTCTGCATTTTTTTGGTTGGTCAGTGAAACATTTCTCTCGCCCTCAAACAGCAGCAGCGATGGGGAGCCTGCAGGAGAGACTTCTTTGATGCGTAAAACTTTGGCATCGGCAAGAAAGCGCATGGTGCTGACGTCCTCTGTGCTGAACCATGGCGGTGCTTTCTGGCTGTAGATTCGGATAGAGCTAACTTGAGGGTCTGATCTTGAATCTGTATTATACCTGTGGTTTATATCCAGAGATCTGTAGTGTATGTCCCTGATTTCTGCCCAGGACGTCTCAGATCCAAATGTGCGCTTTTGGCCCACGTCCCTCTCCAAAGTGCCAGCTTTGTTCTGCGTAAATGCGGTATTGTCAGATTTGATCCTTCTCACTTTTCTCCTCAGTTTTGGTTTGACTGTACCCCGGATATTTGCTGGTTTGAGACGCTTAGACCTTAGCGTTATGTACACCACGTTGGACCGGGTCGGGACCTCAGAGCCCGTATTCGCATCGGTCGGAGAGTTGTCAGAGTCTGACTGGGCATCGTTGATGTCCAAATTATAAAATCGGTGGCTCTTTCGGTATTTGTTCTTATCAGTCCTTCTGTCCAGGTGCGGTCGCGAGTGTCCAACTTGTGAAACCACGAAAAACAGGTAGAAGATGCACACAATCACAATGATCAAATTCCGTCTTGATGGAGGGCACCTCCGAAACCTGCTGGCCACTCTTAGAAAGGGGGAACATAGCCAGTGAAAGAGAGACTTCCCCATTAGAATTTATGTTATTAACATGGTCAACTGAGCGTCTTTTTGCGCCAAACTCAAACCGAAGAGGCGCACACAACTTCCGAAAGTCATTTCCAAGTAGCTGGAAAATAAAGACTGCCAAAAATCCGACAGAAAACTGGCTTCCTTAAAAGCACTATGTCATGGGCAGGAGAGGAAGGGTGGATATGTGGCCGTATGGATGCATGGAGACAACTGCCCAATGGATGCATCAGCTGGGGAAAAAAAAACACCAGTCCTACACGGATTCAGCAACATGAACTGACGGTTTTTCCCATCCAGTGAGACACTTACAGAGTAAAAATATGCTTTAACTTAATGTGACGACGGGACACATTACAATAAGGCTTTAATATAGACACGTGATATAACCAAACATCATTTCCCCTTTGATTCTCTTCTTCATATCTTTTTTTCATATCTTATTCTGATATCTTAACAAGTTCATCAGCTTTTTGAATTCAATAGTTTTATCTATGCGAAAAAGAACTGATAGCCTAGTATTATTTTTAAGGATACTATACAAATACAACCCATTGTGAAAGTGCAATTGTTATAGAACTATTGTAGCGATATAATAGGAGACAAAAGTACCATCAGATAAAGTCACTGTTGTGTAGACACACTGCACTTCCGTGTTGGAATATTATTGGAAATTGAAATAAAGGACTGTGCTATATTACAGTGATTTTCCTTGGGGCAAACTGTTGTAGAATTGGCTGCGGGGCACTAGGAAATAGGAATACTGTGCATTCTGCAACATTTAAGTGGATAATGTGTTACTCATATTGAAAACAAGAGAACTGAAAATGTAGTCCGTGAGCTCATAAATCCATGCCTTTCCGGCGACATCTGCTGGTTTATTTTCTCAATTCCAGTGCGTTAGGACGGGCAGGATATTTGACAGGATATTGCCTTTTTATTTTAGTCCAGTGTTGTTTAGTTTAGAGGGGAGTGGCAGGAGACATGACTTGGCAATTCAACGGTATTAGGATTTGGATGTTTGACTCTGTAGACTAATCATAAAGTACTGGAGAGTAGAATAGAATAGAATAGAATAGAATAGAATCAGCGATGGGGAAATTGGGCGTCGCAGGTGGGATGCAAGGTGTAGGAAACACTAACCCTAACCCTAACAGCAGGAAACAGATGCGTATTTCCTCCTGTAAAAGTTAAGTGTGGATTTGGCGCAGCAGACCACGCAGGATATCCTGACGTGACTGAGAACAGCCTTGAATATGGAGCTAGTGTGTTTAAATTTAGAATTAGGGTACCAGACAGCGAATATAAACACATTAAGCGCTGACCTCATCACCATGCAAGGCCAGTTGAGGCCAGAATTCATCAAATCCTCTCCTTGACCATGGTGAGACACTGCATGGACACTTATTCTAATCTCTTAAACTTTATTTATTTATTTATTCGACAAAAAGTGAAGTAATTCTACAATTAATTTTAGAAGGATAGACCTGCAAATATCACCAAAATTGTAAGCTCATACTGGAATATCATAAGAACACTTTACAGGACTGAAGCGACAGTGAGATAAAATAGAGTACTTCAAAATAAATTCACCATAGAGTGGAACAGGCATACTATGAGTCCCTTCCCTTTAGAAATATTAGATATTTATTTATGTATTTATTCATTTATTTTGGTGAGTGTGTTTACAGTCTTTTCATGCTGTTTCCACTCAAACCACTTTATCATTCTGATTGGATGATTGGTTACACCTGACTACCTTCAGTCCCAGCCCCTGCTGACGCACCACGCTTTCCAGCGATTTTTAACTTTCTCGATTATTTCACAGAAAACAAAAGTTACGTTTTAACATGTTCCAAGCATGCCATGTTGCCATGTTATTGATGGTGAGCTGCTTTGGCTATGGAAATGTGGCTGGACAAGGTGCGTAAACGATTTGCTAATTAGAGAATTTTAGCCTTGACTGTAGGGAGTGAGTTACGCCAATTTGGGCGTTAAAGCACTTGCTAATCTATCTCATCTGTTCAGTCTGCGTTCGTGTGTGTGTGTGGCAGCCGATGTGCCTTAATTTCTGTGCACTCTTCCAGATCCCCAAAGTGAGAAAAATGCTGCCACCTGCACGAAGGAAAAAGTTGATTTCCCCTTTCTTAACTCGACCAATATGACCAATTTTGCCTATGGAATTGCTGCAAATATAGTTGCTGTGCTTTTGTATGGAAGCAACTTTGTTCCTGTCAAAAGAATAGAGACAGGGGATGGTAAGCTTTCAACCATTTTGCACTTAGCTGTCTTTGAAAATACAACACTTTCTCTGATATCACATTTTTAAAAAATGCCCCTCTTACCAAGTCTAGTGTTGAGTCTAACAATCTTACTTCCTCAAGGAAGTGGGAAAATGTGCCACTTTTTGCAATTTGATTTCACTTGTTTCACTGGTATTACTTATATTAAACCTTTTAAGATTCAATACCAGATTAAATGAGTCCAGGATGGACATGTGTTTGCATTGTACTTGAGGATTTGCTTGTCATCTGTTTCCAGGCATGTTTTTCCAGTGGGTAAGCTGTGCAGCCATATGGGTTGTAGCTAAGTTTGGAGACCTGATGCTCGAGTCACCCAAGTTCTATCCCCTTGCCATGCTCGGTGGTGTGATCTGGGCTACAGGTACTGTTTTATTCAACTGTCTCCTCCAGTAAAATATTTGATTTGTTCCTGTGGTTGTGGGCAGCTGTGACAGTAGTAGTAGAGAATGAGGGACCTTGTCAGATTCAGATTCAGTGGTTGACCACTAATAGGACGTATTTCACTTTTTAGTGTTAAAGGGCAAGTGTGAAACCTGGCTTTAATTATCAATGAAGCAGGATGTGAAAATGTCACTTTGTTACATCACTGATTTTCTTTGCATTCTGGCTCTGTGAGGGTTACTCCTGTTAACAAATTTAAGGTTTTATCCTTCAGTGAGAGCCACAGTTGAAAGGCAATATGATGCTATTTTGATATTTAACCAATTATGATGCTTTTTAAAGGATAATAATGAAAGACAGTGGTCCTTGAATGGCGAGTGCTTCCACAGTCTGGTCCATTTTAAAGACACTTGATGATAAACTTCATATTTTTCCCTCAGGATGGATGTTTTAGAATATGACTCCTCATATCATGGTTGATTTATCCACAGCCTAAGTGGAAAAAACACTTGGTGGATTCACGTCACTTTTTAATATTGAAAATATAGAAATCTTGTTTAAAACGATACTAGAACAGAGCAACTATAACACACATGACTTAAAATTTCTTCTTCCTTGCAAAACATGTAGAAAATGCCCATCATTAACTGCGGTTCCACTTTCTGTAGGTAATGTTGCTGTTGTTCCTATAGTTAAAGCAATTGGTCTCGGCCTTGGAATTTTAATTTGGGGATCCAGCAGCTTGTTGATGGGCTGGGCCAGTTCAAGGTGAGTCAACTTTATTCGTGTTTTACATCGCTTGCAGTGGAAAATGCAAATGTTTTTACAGTTGAGAACAGTCGTAGAACTCTTGAATGTGCAAATGGTATTGCCTTGTCCTGAAATACAGATGCAAATGTCTGGTATTAGCAAAGCTTATTACTTCAAGTTGGCAAAATATTTGAAAGGAAATGAATGAAAACTCATCTTTCACAGGTTTGGGTGGTTTGGGATTACTGCCCAGGATGTTTCCAGGCCAGTATTAAACTACTGTGGAGCCGGTTTGTGTCTGCTCAGGTATAATATGAAGTTAAGTTTAACAAAGTGCACAGTTATGATAGAAGCTGTCTGGAACCTCATCTTGGGTTTAATGTGTATGACAGCCAAGAGTTTTGTTTATTCCAGTGGCCTCATCTTTTTCTTTGTAAAATCGGACGTGGAGACGCATCCCACCTCAGAGTCGACTCCATTACTTATTGATAGGGTGAGTAAACTGATGTGTTTATCTTATTTTCCTCAGTTTTTGAAGAAGTACAAGTTATTTCGACTGCTTTCATTTCATCACACTCAAACCAATTTGGATAAAATGATATTCTCTCAAGGTATGAAAAGCAGGCCAATCAATTCTGACTCAATGGTTTATTATTGAGCTTTGTGTGCATTTTTCAGACTGTGTATACACTCTGCTGTGTCCTCCTTTGACTCCATGATTAGGGTGCTATCCTTTTTCTGCAGAGGGTAAACTCGGGCGGCTATGGACCAAGTTCCTCAGAGTTCTGGATCGACAGCATCGGGCCAAAGACCAGACGCTTCATGTGAGCACAATCTCACCAGCAGTGAAAGGCCTCATTTATCAAAGACCTTGTGCATAACACCATGCTTACAAATTAAAGACAAGGCAGGCTGGGATTTATGTTTAACACTGATCTTCATTAAATTCTTTTTTTTGAAGGGCAAGGATCAGTCATCGCTCATAGTCATGTAATCCTCTGATGACCAGCAGTGTAGTTTGAAGTGAACATGATGTGTCTCTCAACATAAATATTTTAGAATACAAGGTTTCTATAATTAAATTGTATCGTAACATTAATCGTGTTGTAGTAGGATTCAGCAGGTAAAAAATACACAGAATATGAGGACACAGAATTTAAAATTGGGAAATAAACACAAAATAAAAATATATAAATTGCAATATGAACATACTGTTGCTCATTTTAACACATTGGGTTAGACTGTTGCTGCTTGTATACTGATAACTAAAAATGAAATAACAAATTTAAGTACATATAAATATCAATATATAGATGTAACAAAGTCACATTTTTCTATCCATAAATGAGTGTCTATTTTCATTCATCTCTGTGTGCATATTTCATATTAACATCCTGACTAATTCCACAGTAATGTGTCAGTGGAGATATTCCTGCACCAAACTAATCCAGTTCCCATGTCTTGTTTCATCAGTGGCTGCCTGCTTGCTGTAGTGAGTGGTATGTTGTACGGATCCTCCTTCGCTCCCATCCTCTACATTAAGAGCCACGCGTCCTGCCATGACAGCATGTTCCATGGAGCCAGTCTCTACGGTACGAAGGTTTTGGTTTCAGGGTGGATGTCTAACAGCTGTCTGCAGTCAGGGCATACAAGCTACTTTTGATGCACCAAACTTGAGGACAAACTAAAAAATTACTAGAAAACTGCATTCTGAAATGTAAGTGTAGATTTCCCCAGACAGACATGTCTATTTCCATGTTTGGAGGGAACGGTGCTTTCTGTACACGAGCAATCATTTATAACTTTGCCAACTTCCCAAAGCAGGGCTAGCTCTACTGAATATCATTATAAGGTTTTAACTGTAGAAAGAGTACTTTAGCTCTCATACTGATAACAGAGTCTGAGCAAAGTAATGAAAGTGACTATGCGGTCTGTAACTGCCAGAAAGAATAATCCTAATTTCATAATACAGATAACCAAGTTAATGTGAGCAGCTAATTAATAGCTGTACTAATAATGTTTTTGGATGTTTGATTTGGCTTGAGAGAGTAATGTCTTTCAATGCTTTTTCATGTTCCAGCCCTGCTCCTGCACAGTTGATCCAAATAAGGGCTACATACTTTCATAACACCTTAACTGGATCAGATGTGTAAGAGTAGAACTAGATCCAAAACCTGCAAACCAGGTCAGTTGTGGTTGGCTGCAGCCTCAGAGCGTCAGCGAGAGGCTGAGAGGCCTTCCATTTCCATTTCCAACCCTTCCATTTTAGAAATGGAAGGGGGAAAAAACCTTGAGGCGTTAGAGGCTAAAGCAAAGGAAGTTAAAATACAAGAAAACTAGTTTTAATGTCCAACAGCCTCATTCACATATCTCTGAACTATGATATGTATGTGCCTAACTCTGTAAAATTACTTATGCCTCCCATTAATTGTCTGCGGGGTAGTTTAAGGATTTGTTTCAGTCACACTAAGATGTTTTGCTGCTGTTGTTTCTGGCATCAGCTCAGTTTGAGATGTTGGCATTAACTGTTTTGACTGAAAAACAAAGGAATATAACAAATTCCCAGGTTTTATTGCAAACCCACTGGCACAGGCATAAATTAAGTACAAGAGGCACCTCTTTGTTTATATCTCTGCACAGACATCGACTATGTTTACGCGCAGTGTTCTGGCATTTTCCTCACAAGCACGGTGTATTTCGTCATCTACTGTGCTGCCATGAATAACAGGCCCAGGGTCTACTCCACCGCCATCCTACCAGGTAATGCACTCTGTTTGAAGTTCCCCTCTGATAGATGGCAAAAAGACGACCTTTGCATGAATTAGTAATTGAAAGTCAGGTTATCTTTAACAACCACAAGTCATTGTCTTCCTCTGACATTACATAGAACTGTCATGATGAGGGCCATGTGTCAGTACATGTGCGGTTTTCAGGAATGAGAAGAATGGTTACTGACATCGCAGGTCAAGGAATGATGGAATGGAGTTTTAATAGGTTTCAAGGGGACAACTTAGGCGTATATATGAAGTATTAAAAAAAAAACCTCAACATTGATTAAGTCGTGCAACAGAATCAATTCAGCTTATCAGTGCAGCTCTTGGGTTCAAACATTCATTTGATTTTAATCTGAACATATGAACATGTAACTGAATTAGTATTCATAAGGCTTTTAAATATTTACAGCTGAGCACCTTGGAAAAATTTCATGTTTATTCAAAAGGTGCACTTTGTCCACATGAGGTAATGGGCCACGAAGGAATGTAGAAAATAAATTCTTGCCATGCAGAAGTTCGATATGGGCATAAAACATCAGGTTTGTATAATTGAACATTGTACTGAATTGGTTTGAAAGATTTCTCGAGCCATTGCATATGCTATAACTTGATTCGAACACATCATAGGACTTTTAAATTTGCCTGTGCGACCCACTGTGCCGCTTCCCATGTTTCAGCTGGCTGTGATACAACTCTGCTTTGCCATATGTTCAGTGTGGAATACATAGAGTCTTAGGTAGTGTACTAGTCAAAAATATTTTCATCTATGTGCTGAAAGTTGTAAAGGAATACATAAATGAATGTAATTTTTAGTGAAGACAATTGGGAACATTCATTTATAATGTGTGATACTAATTACATCCTCTCAGGTTTACCCAAAGCAGTTCTCACTTATAATTTCATAGAAAAAGAAACCAAACACCACCCAGTCACTTGCTAAAGAAATATGAAAATGGGAGCCGTTTTCCCAATTACACTGTGTCCCGATCGGTTCATTTGTTTTTCACTGCATTTTAAACAAGTGGATAATATATACCATCCCTCCAAAAATCAATGAGATGCTAAATGTGTTTTGGTGCTGGGAATTACTTCAAAGACAGATTTGAATTATGGTTTCATAACCTTAACATTTTAGTGTTTTTAATCTCAGTAACATAAAATGAGTGCAACAATAGTGAAAAGCTAATGTTAATTTATTATTTAATAAACTGAGAAACAACTATTACTGAGCCCAACAACAGATGTAACAGCTAGAATGACCTTTTGTGATTGAAGTGGTACGTAAAGAAATGAAGCCAAAATTGGCATTAATGACTAATTCATAATGATTTTCATAGATTCATGCTCAACCTATGTAGTTGTTTTCCTCAACTACTTGCTTGCCTGCTGTGCATTATTTACATTGCATTATTTTAATTGAAGTACAGCATGTCTTCTCAACACCACCCTCCTCTCCTCAGGCCTCTTGTCCGGCCTGATGTGGACTGTGGCCACATATTGCTGGTTCCAAGCCAATAACTACCTGAGTGCCATCGTCACATTCCCAATGGTCACTGCAGTGAGTACAGTTAAATCCTGACAGCCTACTGGATAGGGAAAAATGGGTATTAGACCAGAACCTTGAAAATGCTGGAAGTCAACAGAGTTTGGCTTTTGTGTGTGCAGGTTTGGCAGGAGAGTGTCCTTTTTTTATTATTAATTTCTTTCAAAACTTTAAGTTCTTTTTAAAATGGATCACCAGTGAGCCAAAGCTCAAGGCTGTCCTTCTCATTTCCATTTTTCCTGGTGGTGTCTTCTCACCGTCAGCATATTTGGAAATATCAGGGCTCGTTTTTCTACCTTTGGAGGAAGCCATGTACTGCCATTCATTCTTGTATAGTATGAGAAACATCTTCCACCAAAAAGAGCTCCAGCTAGATAATCCATCATGGTAAACATGAACATTTGTTTGTTCACCGTTAATTCATTGTGCTGAGTTGAGCGTTTTCACATCAGTGCTGCATTACATTACACAATCTGTTTCCTGTGACAACCATGAGGAAATCTGGAAACGGAAATCTCCACCAAGAAATAATAACCTCACGTTACAGAATTTGTAATCCATATTTGAACGTTCTTCGGTAGCTGGGACATCAGTTAGTTTCAAGCTAGGATTGACGTGCAGTTGGAACAAGCAACAAAAAATTAGTTCATGTGAACAAATGTGCCTACAGAATGCATTGCAAAATGGTTTGAGGTAATGTAGACTAGACGTAGACAGTAATAAATGAGTTTCTTATGATATTCAGTCACACGCTGATCTTTGAGTCAGGGTGGAAACAATGAATGTGGTCTTACCATAAAGTAGTTTGTCATGTGTTGTTGAGATACTCATTAAAAATAAATGAATCTTCTTGCTCATCATAAACACAGGTTGTTGGTTTCCTCTCTTTCTTAGGGATATGGTCTGGTTGCAGCACTCTGGGGATCTTTGGTTTTCAGGGAGATTAAGGTAAGGATTACTACTCTGATTGTAAGCCACATTGATGCACCGTAGCTCCAATGCTGTTCTTCGTATGGGATAAAAATTTGCTTCAAAAATCCACTGCAGCATTTGGCTTCCTTGATCAGCAAACATGTACGAGGGAGGATTTGAACTTCTTCCAGATTGTTAGTCCACACTTTCTCAAAAGCATTTAGCACAATACTGTGAACTTTCAAATCTCTTCTGTTTAAGAACAAACTGACGGGTACCTGCTAGGGCTAGACTAATATTTTCAGCTGTCATCTGCCTCTTAGTATATACTAAAAATCTCCAAGTCATTTTGTCCACCTCTAATATGATGGAGTTTCTTTTCTGAGACCAAATAAAAACTTTCCTACCAAACAAACTGAAAATGAGTCAACTGAAACTGCAGTATAAATTCATAAGTGAGTAAAATTGAATGAAAAATCCATATTTACAATATCACAGTTAAAACATGTATTTATATGTATGTGTTTTGATATTAAAATACTGCTGGAGTCCTTCATTGCAGCTGATGGTAAATACTTGTCTTTCCCTCAGGGTTTTCTCAACTGCTTCATCTTCATCTTGGCCTCCTGTGTTGTGTTGAGTGGCTCAGTGCTGACTGCTGTCTCAAAGCTCTAATGGTGCATGTCGCCATCAAGTGAAAACCTCATAACTCTGAAGAAGTAGATACATTCTCTCCATGCTTTCACTAGAAAATGAAAGTCTACCTTTGGGGGCGGAAATCCCATTGGATAAACTCAGATACATCGTGCACATGTGAAAAAATAATACGTTGCTTTAATTCATCCTCAAATTTGGCATTCTGGAGATATAAGGTTTTCACAAGACAGCAACAATATGCTGAGCTGCCATTAGGTGGCAGTGTAACACAGGAACACTTCTCACAGCGCTCTCTAGTTGCAAAGACAAGGTTTGCTGCTGCTTCTTCATGTTAAAAAAAAATGTTAAACTTTTGTGCCGTGGGTTTAGTTGTTACTGCAGTATGAGCAGCTAATTGCCCGCTCATACTCTGTTAAATGTTACTGTTACACTTCCTTTGCAAGCTTTGAGGCATTTCACAGTTCTAGATGCACTGTGCCATAATTAGATACAGCACATTTATAGACCTGGTGCTCAGCCACATGTGTTTCAACTTGACATACTGCTTTTGAATTCTTAAGGGAAAAAAGCAATTAAAGTGAACATTTGAAAAAATTTGAAACCATTGGAGTAGTGTCTCTTTGCCTTATGTGCAGGTTGAAGAAAGGAGTGTCATTAGTATGGAATTATTTATGGAACCACATGAGCCACAATGGCTACAGTAATGTTTTTAAGTTGTTTTTTAATGGTTCAAATTCATATAAATGTCCACAATATGAATTAGAGAACCCAGAAATCACCCCACCAACTTTTCAAGAGTTACATTCCAAATACATCTTTGCCTGATGATGCAAACTGTTTGTGGAACAAACTTAAACATTAAGGGGGGAAGGGAGATTTACTGAGCTATCATCTGTTGTGCTTTTAGAAACAAGTTAAAGTAAATATTACAAATGAAAGTTGACAAGGAAATCCACTTTATTTTTAATTTATGGTGTTAGGATTAGAGTTAGCAGACAAAACCGCAAAGACAAGATAAATAAATGACTACATGAACTCTGTGCAAGAATATGTATCAACTGCATACAACCCAATTGTGGGTTCCCAGTCATAAATAAAAATTATAAGAACTTCAATTCAAACCTCTTTATCCAAAAAGTGCAGATAAAATGTTGAGCTCCTTAAGGTGGAAAATGGCTAAAACTGTGAGAATGCCAGACTGCATTGAGAAGCAGCTATTCAGGCAGGCATGGGAACACAATTTTGAAGCAAGATCTATTATTTTGTCTAATTTTAGTTCCATTGTTTTGCCTCAATATTGTATTGTAATATGGTATTTTTATAAATACTGGGCAAAACTTGTCGATGAAAGTGGAAATTTTGTCAACTGAATACCAGTTTTGGATATTTTGCTTAAACAGTGGGATAATCCAGTATTAGCTTGAGTGCTTATCTTGTATGGAAACATTTGTCCTTAGCTTCCATTTTCCAGCAACTGTAACTAGATGACATCTTCATGTTGATTTAATGCTTAACATTTTCACCCATGACTTTTGTTTTACGTTCCACTGAACAAAACAAAGCAGGTTTTAAAAGCAGACTAAAAAGCTTCAAAACAACACCCCAGAAACTTAGTCCACCGAGGAACCCTATGCCCCCGGACTCCCATAGCATTTTTGGGTGCCCTTTTTAAAGACTATTTTATGGCATTTATGCTTCATTAGTCAGAATGAAGACAGACAAACATGATATGAATGAGATTTGACATAGGTTGCAGGCTGGATTTGAACCCAGCATGTCACAAGGCAAACACTTTAGCCAACTGAGCCAATACGTGTTTCCCCTTGCTGCTGTCGGGTCTGTGCACAACACTCATCTAAAATATCTTGCCAAAATGTTCTCCCTGCCTTTGTTATTGGCAAAGGTTTTGTCTTTTTCATTACATTTTTACTTACACATTTTGATGGGCATCTGATGCTCCAAGGCTGTGAACACACGAGAGCTGTCAGCCTTTAAAATCATGAACACATTTATCTAGACTGCTCAAATCAGACTTAAATCACTCTTACAATAATAACTTTTGCAGTTTGGATAGGGCTGTAAAGACTCTCCAAATCCATAGTTCGGTTCAGACCTGGATTTTGTACATTTGGTTGGTTGGTTGTGGTGCTTTTCATAGTCAATGCAGCGTACAATATGTTTTTATTCTTCATAGCCTTCATTTATAAACTTAAATCATGCATGCAAACCCAAAATTGATCTTTGTTTGCTTGTCAAGTATGAAGCTAATTGCGGATCACGGTTTCAATGCTCTAATCATCCTTTTTATTTAAACTGAAGTGTATTAACCAAGATAATTACAACCAAGGTTGACATAGCAGTTTCCCACCTGGATTTGAGAACCTGCCTTGGCTGGATGATGATTTGTCTTATAATTGGAACTGGCTTGATAATTGGAACAAGTTTCAGACTACATGGTATCAGAGAAACCCCTCGAGCCCTGCACTTGCACAGTCTGCATTCTTTGGTTTTCTAAAAGAGTTCGTGTTGGTTTTGCACTTTTTTTCATGATTTTTGCCCTTTGTTTCTTTGGCTCTGTTGGGGTTAAACAAGAATGTACAAAGTAATGACACTACATGGAGCCATGAAGTCAATAGTGTCTCTGATGCTGAAAGAAAAAGTGTCTAGTCCAATCTCACCTTGAAATGTTTTCTTTGAGAGAAACGTTTTAAAGGCAAAAGCCAGAAAATTTTCATTTCAGCATGAGTGCCATGAAATTGGCTTCAAAGGGAATGTGAGTGAAAAGGCCATTACCAGGGCAATGTTCCACATTTCTGGTGGACTGTGAGAAATCACTCAATATTTTATCATGCAATGTGAATCTGTTTGAGATCTTTGTTCCAAGAGCCATACATATAATCCTTAGATATGGAACATACATTTTATGCAACTGTGTACCTTTTGTATTTTGATTTGGGTGCACACTGAATGAATAACAGTGAGGCATGAAACTAAAATGAGCAGTGTGTGCTATGGTGCTATGCTTGGCCCGCCATGGCCAAGAGCTTCTGGTAGAAGGAAAAAAAAAAACAACTGTCATAATGGTGTTATGCTTTTAAACAGGGTCATCAATCAGAAAGAATCCCACCCCTAAAATGATTGACATGTTGCCAATTTGCCAGTTCTGAGCTCTTCTGAGCTCACCTTTATTTCAGGACCCTCCAGTGGAGGAACGTATTGTGCATCTGCTCAAGATGCAATCAGGATTCAAGTGCAGTGTGTATACTTGAGGCAGAGGGCTGTTATACAATGGTTCAGGCACACCATAACACCATAGCTGCATTTTCAAGTGAATTGTTCTGGTACTGTAACCCAAAAAAATAAATAAAAATCTTGGTCTGCCTACAAATAATGTACCGCGAAACCTTAACTGCACTTATCTATGGTAGTCAGATGAGTTATGGCTATTTTACTTTAAGCCTCTTGGGAAAAATTGCAAATGAGAACCTTAGCATACAGCTCCTGTTAATGCCTTTATGTACATTGGATAGGGGGTTTTTATAGATTGTGTGTATTTTTCTCCCTCAGAGCCTCATTATCTTCACATTCTATTAGTCAAGCATGTAGCGCGAATCGAAGTAAACACCGAAGATTTTCTGAAAGCTCCACTGAGATACACTGATGTAATATGATTTATCAAAGTAATATAAATACATGCAGAGAAGAACCTGACAGACAGCGTGACTGAGAAACCTGAGATTAAAGCCTGGCCATGTTCTGCTCTCATTCAATGTTTTCATACATTTAGCATGACACTCCATCCAAGAGAATTTCAAAACAAAAATAAAAATCAAGCGGTTTAGAAACTGAGCCAAGCGGAAATGTTGCAAGGTGCTGCATGTCCAAGTAGCTGTCATGAGCTGACGAAAGTTTTTGTTGGCTGATGAAAGGAATATAAAGGAGCATAAACACCAAACCAATAATCTGCAACCCGCCTGCAACAAATACATTGTACGTTGTGCAGCTAAACACAGTCATCTTTAATTCGAGTGCACTAGCATTCACTTTATACCTGTCATTCACTTCTTGATAACAGTATGCATTGGAAGCCTAACTTAAAAGTTTGAAGATGTTTTTGAGCCGAACAGAAAATACTCCCTCTGTTTGTAGTTTATGTATATAATTTTCTTGTCTTTGTTCAGTGGTTCAACTTTCAGCCAATCACCAGCCTCCCCTCTTCTTGGTTTCTGCCCCCCCAAGCTGTGAATTACAACCACTGACAACAAAGCTGAAGAAAGCTATGGAGTAGAATTTGAATGCATCTGGAAAAACTAGTTTCAAATGCACACATTTTAGCTTTACAACCGCAAAAGTGCATGCTGTCCAAGTATTCACAAGATGGAATTATCTATGAGTTGCAACTTTCAAGTTTCATAAAGTGGTTTTTCACATTTTTTTGAACATCGGAGTGAATTGAGGTTGACTTCTAAGCTACCAAAGCGCATTCTGTACACATGCAGTGTATATATTGACGGACAGATATAATCACAACTGTTGACTAGAAGTCAAAATACAGACCGGTGTGGCACTTCAAAAAAACATTACAGCATTCATTGTACATTCATCCATTTCATGGTACCTGAAATAACTGGGAAGCTCAAGGTAATAATCAGCAAAACAGCAATTTTTCGTTACAGTCAGCGCTCTGTAGAAGTCTGTAGCATCACCAGAAGCTCCTTTTCAGTGTCTCTTCCAAAACAATTTAAAGCTGCAATATGCACCTTTTTTCTTTTTTGGTTGGGCTTTACAGTTTTATTAGGTAAGTACCGTGGAAAGAGACATGTAAAACAGGGCAGAGAGACGGGATGACATGCAGTGAAGGGCCTGAGGTCAGAATCGAACCCCGTCCAATGCAGCTAAGACTTAGTCTCAGTAGTCTGTGGTACGTGCTTAGCATGTTGAGCCACCATCTAGGGATAGACCATCTGTCAATCCCTTACAGATCCAGTTTTTCCAACTATTACTGCTCGCCATCTATAGTTTAGACCCAGTGTCCCTAACTGGGAAAACAGCTCATCTTGAAAGCTACTGCCTGGTGGCTCCCCCTCCCCTCTGTTGCTCATGGTTCAGCCTTTAAGATCAATGTAGCATATAGGAAAAACACCTACCTACAAACAGCCACCTTAGTTCTGTTCTTCTGATCCCATCCAGCGCCCAGGCCCCTTTTTTGGATAAATAGTAGATAATTAAAACAGACACAAATCAACTTCTCCAGCTACAGAGCCTGCCTATCATGGAGGACTTTCCTAATTATGTTCTATAATGACAGTCCCAGCCTGGCAGTATTTTGCGATAGAGCCATCTATATTAATTTGTTGCACTATCATCAAACCTGTTCCACTGTAATCCATTGAACACACACTGAGCAGCAGATTCAACAGACTTTGATCTGTAATAGGAAAAAAACATCAGCTTGAAAACATGAAAAGCACTCTTCTCTTGCATGTAAGATTTACATTAGCCATCTGTTTACATCGATTTTAAACTTCCTGGGGTGTCATAAGGATACTGTCCTCACTGCAGGAAATATGACAAAAAAGGGAACAGACTGCGATCTCATTTTTCAGGGCAATGACTGACTGAAGTGCACCACTCTGGTTCTCTTCTGGATTATGTTGATAATGTCTCACAGCAAGCCTGTTTTTGGATTGGGAGGCAATCTTCAAATAAGGCATAGTTATGGGAGCAGTTGTGTAATTGTTCATTTGACGTTTTCAAAGTCAACCTACAACAAAGAATACACTTTTTGGGTGGACCACTACTCTGGGGCCAATGGATTTTACAATTTTTGCATGGTTATATGTGAAGATATACTTTACATTTATGGGCTTCTTTCCCCACACTGGCAGCCATATGCCCTAAGATCAAAAAGCATTCTGGGAAAATTCTTCTACCCCTTTGGAGGGCCATCTGTACGAAAATAAGGTCCCCCAGTAAGGACCATCTGTGGCCTGTAGACCAGGGGGCGAGGCATGAGGTGCTACAGGCCGCCACTAGACCTTATTGGAGGATCTATACATCTAGATGACCACTACCTCTTGATCCCAAAAAGAAGCGGGACACCCTAACCCCCACAGGAATGTGTAAACCATAGAGGTCTGGTGAAGTGGTAGGGTCAAGGGGGGACGTTGGGATTGGGCCATTGAGTGCCGCTCATTCCAAATTTATTGCACGCTAAGAACGGCGTATACATACATTGTCCAGACCAGTCCAGTTTTGACCTAGTTTTGTTTAAAATAAAATCTCAGTTTTCAGGCCTGAATATAGCTTCCGAGCCTGTCTGTTATGAATTCTGTTATCATACATCAGTCAGACATTGTTAATATACGGCACTTCATTTTACCCGCAGAGAGGGCAACACTTTGTTCTTGTTCATTTATTTTGTGAGAGACCGTATCGTTTCGTTTTATTAGTCACCACAGGACTTTAAGCTGCTGCAAAATCTGCCACTGAGGGTGTCTCACCGGTAATAGCTACTGTACCCTGGGTTTCACTGCATTGTGTATGGCTATATTTTTCCCCCCTCATCTCACAGTCTCTTCCTAACTCTTTCAGATAAGACAAGACTCCAGTCCCACGCTGAGCTCCTGCAGCGAATGTCAACTAGGGACACACTTCCAACTAGGCTTTGATATGGATAGGACATTTTATCTGCAATTAGAGCTGCATGTGCATCTCTCTAGACTCATATTTCTGAAGCCAGATATCATCAGTGGTCAGATTTTGTAATGACAATCCAAAAGATAGGATGACATGATATTATGTTATTTGTAATCTTAGTTGAATGAGTGCCCTATTTTTAAATAGCATGCCATTTGATGCATGCGTTTACTCAAAATGTCTTATAGCTGCTGGACTGCATACATTGCTGGTATGGGTAGTAATTATTTGAATTAAAGCAGCTACAAGGACTTATTAAATAAAACTCTCTCAGTTTAATACTGATGCCTCTGCATGACCTACATAAGCAAACGAGAGGGAGAATATTGGCTATTTCTATATACTTATTATAAATATATATATACTTATTCTAAATGCCTGCCAAGGGGTTGGATTCCCCACAAAATCAGGCGAAACTATTAACAGCACGCAGACCTGAAGAGCCTTTGCATTACATGTAGCTTTGTAGCATGAGGGAGTACAAAGATGTTACAAGGAAGAGGGGGGGAGGCATTTCTCTTCATTTGATAATGTTAAAAGTAAAATTTGTAAAAGTAAAAAAAAAAGTAAAAAAGTAAAAGAAAAAAAGACGAGAGAAAGAGAGAGAGAGCACAAGTAAGCTAGAGAGAGAATGAAGAGAGGGAGCGGCGATTGCAAGAATAAAGCAGTTGAACCAGATAAAAGGTTATGTTCTGATTGTTTCATGGTGGTTACATTCTAAAGCACAAATAAACGCGGCCACACCTCCGCACAGGCCTGCGGGAAGGTGCCGTGTTGCATGCCTTGCATGTAACATAGGTGTTGTTGAATCTATGTTGCTGCTGAATTTTTGGCATAATATATGGATAATAGGTATTCATCATCTCCAAACAGCCATCTGTCCTGGAAGGCTGCCAAATTAATGATAATGATTCAATAATGCTTGATGGTGCACTGAGATTAGCAATGAGCAACGTCTCACTTTGCGCGCCTTCATTTAAATACACCTGCTTTCACGCTTTGAAACACATGAATACAGCTAGATTTTATTTACATCTGACTTTGCAGACCCAGAAGTGGGATCCTCCAAACGGTACCATGAATTTGGTGAGGACATGAAAGCAGCATTAGACCCCTGCATTTTTGGCATATGGATAACCTGTGCTCTACCAAGCTAAGATTGAAGTGATGCAGCTGTTATGCACATATGGTTTTATAGCTATGTAAGAAAATGGCAAATTCAGTAAAGTTTTGTTTTGTGTTTTTTGTGTTTTGGTATCGACAGACAGAATGACAGAGCTGCTCATAGCTGATAGCTGCAAGATGAAGGCAGACATGTTTACAGTCAATTTATAATGCTTTAAGTTGATTTGCCAAACAAAATGGCCTTTAAAGGAAAAATGTACCTCAAAACATCTATTGCATTTCTGTGCCTCTGTTGTGTTGTTGTGTTGTTGGTGTATTTCTGTTCTTCCTGTCATTAACTGGCCAACCTTAGATGTGAAATGTCATGCAGAGTTTTTTCCAGCACAGCTATAATGGAGAAATAAATTGTAGGAGAAAAAATATATAGGGGAAAAAAATGACAAAATAACGTCAGGCTTTAGAGCCAGTCCCTAAGAACAAAGGCTTCTTTCTAGACCCACCACTGTGCACCAAAGTAAAAAAAAAAAAAAAAAGAAAAAAAAGAAAAAGAAATAACATTTTCACACCATCCGCAGTAAGCTAGCTGAGAGATGCATCTTTGCTAGTGACCTTGCGTCTTAGAAACCAGCAGTGCAAAAATAGGAATAGGGGTCAACCTTCAACTCTGCAAAGGGGTCAACCTTCACACATTTTAATAGTAGCAGCAGCGATGGTGAACCTGCAAATGAGGGATGGAGTGGAGGGACTTGGCAGAACCAAAGTGCTCAGCAACTGGACAGCAATGAGCAATCCTTCAAAAAATCATTATGCAGAAAAAGGTGTAGGATTTCCAGGCGACACTGGACCAAGCAGGGAAATTCACTTTGTATCAAGATACCACTATACTGCAGTATCTTGCCACATATTCATTCAAGGGCAACCAGCACGCCTGCTGAGCTCGAGCCTCGATTGAGAAGGGCCCTGCAGCATCCAAAGGAAATCACAAAACATTTGGTGCCCTTAAGGTAAATTCATAGAATGTGTTTCCAGTGTATCAAGATGCTGTTAGTATCTTGCCACATGTTCATTCAAGGATAGGCAGCACACCTGCTGAGTTCACACATTGAAGGAGAAGGGATCTGCAGCATTCAAAAGGGGATTGCAACATACTTGTTGCCTCACATGTTCCATAAAGTTGATGGGTTGGTGTCGGCTGTATTGTTCTGAGTGTTTCCTGTGAGCTGTCTCTGTCTGTTAATTCAAGACTCAAGCAGGGAGCAGCAGTCTTTTGTTTGAGGGTTTTATTGAGCTCCCTGTAGAATCACTTGCATGCTGTGTGGATTCATTTAGGCAGCATCAACAAGAGCACAGCCTTCTCTACCAATTACAACTGGATAACCATTTGTTTCCACACAAGCTCCAAACAACTTTGCCATATTTGTCTCTGACCAACAGAGGTGGCAAAAGTACACACATTCTTTGCTCAAGTAGCTGTACAGATACTTAAAAAAAGACACGTAGAAAGGTAGAAGTACTGCTTCAACTTCCTTAATCAAGTAAAAGTCAAATGTACAAGTATTAAGTTTAAGAAAGTAAAATAACTTAAGGCTTTTAGGTTAGAGCTGAATTTAAGCAACCAAAACTTTGGCTAAGGTCAGACTAATGCGTGTAATGTAGAGCTAAAACTGATATTAAGTTGACCGCATGCACAGGTGTTCAGTTATCTGTTCAGTTAATAATTTATGCCTCATTATGCTCATTCCACTGACATTTTAACTGCAGAATTACATTAACCTGAACTTCAACCAGAGCTTTGTTCTTGTCAGTCCGCCTCAAAGTGCACATGTTTCAGCAGGGACGAGCTTCACTAGTCAGTGTTCTCTGGAGGTTCCCTTATTCGCTGAAATAAACCAAGAGGCAGCATTTTATTTTGTGCGTTAGATTGGTTTTATGCAAAAAAAATTAACTGGAGCTTCCAGTGGGACTTAGCGCTTGTCAATTTGTCTCCCAGTGCACATATCCATGCAGACATCAGCATCACTAGTTGGCCCCAGTGGACTTGTGCCTTGACTTGCTGTATAGTTTAAATTTAAAATGTGCTCTACCTAACTGTAGATTAATTTATTGTGTTTTCCACGCCAATCTACTTGAAAATTTCACTAATTTGAAGGTCTGTATTCACTTTGCCTCCTGATGATCACCGAAACATTTTCATCCAAGGCTATTAGGCTGCTTCCACAACAGTTCATTTTCAAAATACCCATGACAATGTCCACACATCGTAGCTTACAATGCAAGGCCTGCCTGTCAGCAAATAAATAACTACATACACATTATCTGTGAAACGGAAATGTCTAGGCTGCAGAACATGGGTGCAAATAAATAGAGGTGCTTCACATCTGTGACTCTGTGTGTCCTTGGTCTGGTGGGAAAACACATTTCTGTCATTTGTACACAAAGCATGTATTTGCATTTTAATACAGAGCTCAGGAGACCAGACTCTAGATTAGTACTTTGATGGAGAACTGTTACAGCTCACATCATTGGTGTATTCAGAATGGGTAACAAGAGCACTGACACTGACATAGAGCATCATACAGTTTATCTCCCTGCCCATGTGCTGGCTCAATAAAACAGTAATGTTGTTGCTGAATGCCTCAACATCGAAGACAAAGCCGACACCAAATGTAGAGAACGTCTTGTGAGCTGAACTCCAAGGAGAGAATGGCCAGATAAGAGAAGTAATGACATACCCTTACAGAATAGAACTTTCCATTTAGCAGAGACAGGAGAGCGATCCAACTGACACTCACACAGTTGATTTAATGGGCTTAATCACTTTGACTGGGGGCAGTGGGTCTCAGCTGGTGGCACCGCTCTTCATATGAGCTTATATGATGATGAGCCCAATGTGTCAATACCAGCTCATTTCGGTGTGGCTTCTCCCCTAACAAACCCATTTTTTTTTTTTATTTGTGTGTGCGCGTGTGTGTGTTTACAGTGGCCTAATAGCGAAGGCGACCTAAAAAATCTAATGGAGAGATATTAGACTTGCAAAACAGATAGTTGCACAAAGGCTACGAAGAAATATTGAAATAGGTTTGCAATTACCATTTTTATGTCTTGCAGAAAATTGTATAGGACAGTGGATTTTCTATATCTGAATGGAGCCTAGATTGGATTCTTTATATCTGTTGCCACTTCCACTTTATGTGTGCAATGTACTTTGAAGTTATTGAAATTCTCCGCCTATAGTCATCTTTTTGTCTGCCTGCCTGCGTCGTCTCTGATCTCTCGTTCTTTTTTTCCATGGTCACCGCAACACTGAGCGCAGCGCTGTTTGTGGTTAGAGTAAATACATGCAGAGGTGTGCAGCTGAGCGGGGAAACAATAAATTAAGAATATAACTCCTGTTATCTGAAGAAAGAGAGAGAGAGTGAAACCTACTCTTCCTCTTCTTCTTCTTCTTCTTCTTCTTCTTCTTCTTCTTCTTCTTCCTCTTATTATTATTATCATTATTATCGTAACTGCATGTGGAAGCCCTCTCTGGGAGAAAGGGCTGCAGTTTGCTCTTTTTTGAGCATCAGCCTGGACTGGTATAAAGGCAGCTCTTGCTCTAACAATAATGTGGGAACCCTTTAACCCCCATTTGCAGGTAGATAAAAAACCCATCTCTCATGAAATTACTTTATCTGATTGTTAATATAGAAAAACAGTGTTTTCCACAGTTCAGGATGTAGCAGTTCAATCAAGGTTGGAAACTGTGCGTCACTGGCCTTCTCTATCTGACTTTAAATCAAAAGTGACATTGTAAGAGTTTCCTTTGGCTACAGCGAGCTGCAAAATCTCCTGCGTCACATTTTTATTAAAATCATAAAGAATCGCCAATTGCTGCAAAACTCCTTTTATTTGAAATTAAATGGAAACCTTTACAAAGGCTCCCTTGCTTTCATTGCTTGGTGTGTGTGATAGTCCAGGGTCTTATTCACAAGAATTCTGTTCCAAGACACAAAATATCCCAGGGATCGAAGCTTTGTCAGGTTTTTGCATTTACCCTACTGCTTCAAGTATGCTCTCTGACACTCTCCCAAATAGAATTTTACCCAGTCATATAATTGCTAGATAAAGATCATGTGTCACTGGTTTGAACTGTTTCAGAAAGGTGCTGTATTTTAGGTGGCTCCATATAGTCAAGAAATGGTGAGAAGGCAAAAAATCATCTGCATTTTTGTGACATAATGGACTACTGGCTCAATAAAATAGGTCATGGACTTGCATGTACATGTAAATGATCTACATAAAAAATAGACCAGATTAATAGAAAATAGAAAAGGCATCTAAAAAATGATTATTTTCATGAATGCTACGCTCTTATAGAATACTTTGCCTACATACAGTAAAAGGTATGTATATTTCATCATTAATATGATTATCACAATCAAACAGATGTCCAGGACTGAGATTTTAACCCTAAAAATCACAATATGCCATGAGAAAAATTCATGAAGTTTAAAGTCACTCTGATGGTCAAATTTCTTGATTGTAATATCTTCATCTGTGCTCAGCAGTGTGTGTCTCCTCTTACGGCATTGAAACAGGCAACACAGTGTCTCCTTATGGACCAAACCAGGTCCCTGGAGTACTGGGCATCCTGGTGGTGACCCTGGGATGTCCTGATCTGGGTCGGTCCCCCATATGCTTAATTTTGCCGTCCAGCTTATTAACAATGCATGTCTTGTCCAGCAATAACTCCAACTTCTGAAATGGCTAAAATTGGTCTCGGCAGTCTTGGCAAATTGAGCCGGTCAAACCACATTTCATGGCTTCTTAAGGTGGACGCTTGAAACATCATTGTGCCAAATGCCAGTGACTTATTACCACGAGGATTTAACTTAGACCTGAAAATTTGCAAATCTCATATGACCCCAACATTGGCTAGACAGGGATTAGTCACAGCGTGGAAAGAAGAGTGAGCATGATTATTGTTCATTAATTAAGTAAGCAAAGACTCCTCTAATTATGTTATGCTACATCCCCCCTGTTACATGGCCTTTTAAGATGTGTGCCGCTTTCTTTTGGCAGTGAGTATATGAAACACAGTGGACAGATTATAAAATGCCCTCTCCAGATGGAATAAAGTTCTTACCTGTGGTTTTCAGGAGTCAAGGTTATCTCAAAACGTTCATCTTAATAGTATTATCTATAGAATAGAAATAGAAAAATGTTTAGCCGTTATCTAAGTTGAAATTGTAAAGTGACATTGACGTAAACATTGACGTAAAAAAAAAAA
>OMLF01013354.1:0-21820 GCA_900302615.1 Holocentrus rufus | reverse complement strand
CGCCGTGCAAGCCACTGATTGGACAGCGAGCGACTACACATTTAGCGCGACTCCTTCAGGAAAACACACCCGGCATTTTTAAAAGGACTGGCCACAGCGACCGTGCTTTTTTTTATATCAACATTGAAGTTGTAAGCAACACACAATTATGGCAAGCAAACCTGTCGCCTGGACAAACGAGGAGGTGGAGACGTTTTGTGTTTGGTGGCGGACGAGAGAATTCAGAGGGAGCTGGACGTGCTTTCGGACTTTCGGGGCCGCCTTGCCTATGACGACTCCACAGGACTCCGCCCACAATGAGGTGATACTAAATTGTAGTGGAAAACCAACCGAGCCGAGTCGAGCTGAGTAGGTACTAGTGGAAAAGGGCCATAAAGCCACTGTAACTGGGTGCACCCTGGAATTACCCAGACAGCCACTAGGGCGAGGTGGAGGGCTTGGCTCAAGCCTGGAATGAAATGCTGCCTTCAGGTGATATCACGAATATATAGCACGAGAATGACCCAACAAAGTGTTGAGAAAATGCCAAGGAAAGTGGGACATTCCTATCATGTCTGACCTGCTGAGATATGATTTTTAGGAGGTGAAGCACAAGAAAGCTATGTCAACAATTAGTTAGGGGGAAGGGGGGAGATGGAGGGCGGGGTAACTTGACAAAAACAACTGATAAGTATATATTTGCTAGGAGTATGTTATTATTTGGCATGCTGTTTAAAATTAAAATTATTTTTGCTGTATACAACAAAATAAACAACTACATTTGACCCAGAAATTAATTTATAACATAAATTACATGCCTAACAGATTTTCTTCACCTCGTTCTCCCACAACAACATTGAATGAATGAATGAATAAACAAATAAAATAATAAAAACATAAATAGCTTGAACAATCAGGCAAACAATAAAACATGATTGTGGTTCCAGTTTTGCTTTATTTCCGACCAAAAAGTATTGAAATATGCGGCTACTAATCGGCATTCCCGGATCTGTAACTGGGTGACTGACTTTTTCCGAGGCGGCCTCGAAGGCAGCATGAGACTCTAGCCTACTTTGAAGCTGGCGGGTTGGGCCAGACTCCAATGAATTTACACAGACCTACGGCCGGGAGTGAGGAGAGAAAAGTCTGGCGCATTTACACGGTTTTGTTCTGAAGATATTGGGCTGCAAACTAACGACGGCAGGGAGAAGAGAAGTTTTGGTTTTGGTGTATTAGAGTGTTTTTCTTCCCCGTACCTCCGAGATGGTTTATTAGGAACCCAATGTGGGATAGTGATTGGAGTTGACAATCCCGCTCCACTACTGTATCTACTCTCACCCCCCCTCCCTCCTCTCCTCTCTCCACACAACCAGGAAATCGTCGAGGTGTGCTTCTTTATCCCGCTTGTGGCTACCCCGTTTGCGGGTGTAGATGCGTGTGTCGCCGATTTTTGTCGTTTTCTATTTTATTAGCTTGCCTTTTAACCCCGGGCTTCAACTCTGAAGTCAGCCAAACTTGTGTACGAGGAGAGGACCTCCACTCTGGCCGAACAATGAGGTGGGTAAAGCGGCTTCAAATCCCTTCATCTTCATTGTGTGTCCAGGCTACATTTTTGTGCTTGGGCCAGTTATACAATACTTTTGGTAGGGCGACGGTTAATTTATAGACAGCATTACATACTGAATGTCCATTTTAAATATCACTTTGAAGTCTACCGTGTAGTTTTGTTGCTACAGCAGTAGATTTCTACTCGTCTCACACTCATAAATGAGTCGACCGTCTGGCTGTTATAGTGTTGTTACAATTAAGGAGCACTTGTTATTATGTAGCAGGTTTTCTTTGGTTACACTTGCAAATGAATAACCTGACTGGGCGCAGTTTGTTTGGCCCACTCGGTACCTCCGTCCAGCCTCTTCAGATGGATTTGCCATCAAGACATTCACAAGTGAGGGCAGTTAAGCAGGTCAAATGACAACACCATAGTTTTGTATCTGTTGCAAACACTCCATAATGACTCCTTGTTTACCACCGCACGTATTTATGGCAATTTCCCCTGGCTACAGTAAGATTAGTACAAGTCCAACGCCAGTGAAATCTATTACTGTAGAATGTATTTATGGCAATAGCAATATAAATTTGATATTTTATTGCTCCCTACTGGGAAATTCTAATTTCACTTGAGCTCAGAGGTCACTGTCAGCTTTAGAGCTTATGTTAGAGGTTTGGTGCCTTGCTCAAGGGCACTTCAGAATAAATTCTTGCCCATACAGGGGTCTGAACATAGCTCCTCCAGCTTAGGCATAACCACTTGGTCTCTCTGCCACCCTAAATATATATCATTGTGTACATTACAGTGTGGATCACCCAGCCTTCAGTTCCACAGCCACACATTAAGCTACCCCTCGTCTACTATTTTTCTCCCTCTGGGAATAGGCTGAGGCAGGGTTGCACCCGGAACAAAATTGCTCTGTGGAAGACTCATGTCCATGAATTCCACATCCTGTCACAGCCTGTGCAGTTGGCAATTACATGCTTTGAAGCTACCGCTCTTGGCTAAGACTTCTCTGGGCTGATTTTTCCCTTTCCTTCGCTGATTTTTCCCTCTCCTTCACATTCAAGCTGAGTCGTGCTCCAGCTGTGACGAGGGACCAGATTTGACATCTGAGAACGCGTTGTACAAGAGTTTAATTCTGGACTATGAAGTTCAGAGTACAAAGATTCAGGGTTGATGACTAACCTGTGCAACTAGTTCTTTATCTCGAGCCTATCTCACTGCCCTTTTTCATAACAATATCTCTCAGCTTGGCCCACGGGTTGGTCTAGGGTTTGTATTTGTTTTGCACTCATTCTCCATGTTAACTTTGCTTAGAACAGTAATAAGAGGGACTGAAACTGCACAAAGTCCTGCCATATTAACCATGATATAATTACGCATAAACAGTTATGTTAGATTACTAATTAATCTAATGAATGAGTTGGCAGATATTTCTGTGTCAACGTGCTTGTCTTCACGTAACACAACGACAGCATTATTGTTAACTCTGTCTTGAAGGTGTTAATAGTATGTTCAACAAAATCATCTTCCCTCAATCATATAAAAAATTACGCAGCAAGGTTCTCCAAAATCTAAGCATATCATCTACTTTATGGAAGAACTTGTAATCTCAGTATAAGTTATCTATCTTGTATTGTGCATACGCTACCATGACAACACAATGTCCCACGACATGTGCCATGGTAGCAGAACATAAAAATCATTCCACGCCCTCTGATAAGATAAGAGGCATGCTTTATTGTCAGATTCATAAATAAACACAGTTCATTTTAGCCTTTAGATGGCACAAAACAAGCTCCTAGCATTGAAGACTCCATACCTTTTTTTGTTTGTCTGTACGTCCGCCTTTTTTCTTTTTTAATTCTGACCCTCAAAGTGGCATTACCCAGCAATTACAAGTTGGCACCTGGCTTGAGAATTGCATGGTTTACTTTATGTGGTTATTGCTTTGACTGGCCTTCCACTGAATGCATGGCCTAAACAGTTCATGTCACCTTTTATAATAGGTGAGGAATGCAATGCCATTCCACGTTCAAGTTCATTGTCACTCATCCTTCTGGAATGTAAATGTTGACACAGAACTGGAGCCGATTGGTCAAAAGTTCAGCGATTTCCCCCAACGCAGCAAACCGCTTAGCATTGCATCCCAATTTCACCCAGGTCCTCTCAGTCAGGAGAAACTTCCCTGCAACTGTAACCACCTTACCAGGGCTTCTCGGGGTTTACGGTGCTGCCATTTTAATAGCACAGTCCAAAATATTAATTTAGGCAATTTAAATTAGAAAAAGAGCACAATTTGATGTTGTTGACTTATTGAAATTGTAGTATTATCTTCATAGGCCATGTCCTCATATTTCTGTCCTTGATTTTTTTCTAAGTGCATTTGTTTATGAAAGAAGTCACTGTTTATAGAGCCGTGTATCCCAACCAAGACATACTCCTCTGTGATTTCTTATCTCTGTTTTTGGTGACACAGGAAACGCATCCGTCTGCATTATGATTCATTGTTATTGTCAGAGAGGTGACTCCTGCTATGACTCCCTAGCTGCGTCTGTGACTAAACGATTGTCTGGTGCGAACAGTGTGTGTCTGCCCCTGGGCTCAGGAATACACGCACACATACACACACACACAGGCAGGTGTAATGCATTTGTTTTCCTTGTTGTTTTTCCTCTAACAAGTTGTTCTGTGTGCTTAGTTTAGAGCGTCTGAATGCCTGGAAGCGATGCTAAGCTGGGTTCTGCGAGGCGGTAGGAGAAAGCTCCTGCGCCTGTCTCTTTGTACTCTCGTCTGAGCTTTTTATTGATCAGACTTAAAAGCAGGGAAATGGCCTCCTCTTCAAGTCTCCTTTGTGTCTCGACTCCTACCTCCTCCATATGATAGAACTGCCTTGGCTGCAAAGTGGTAATGTACTAACTGGAATGTAGATCAACAGTGGATCTTCCCATTCGTCATCATCTCTTCCCCTTTAAAAACTTAAGCCTTCTTGACCTCATGTTCCCCCAGGCCAACAGCAGTTATTTAAGGCATTTAGCAACATTATTGCATCTGTCCTTTGAGGGACAACAGATGAAACTCATCTGTGTTGCAAACTTGCGATAGAAGGGAATTCATGGCATATGATGTTGGGTAATATTCATCAGTATCTGTAGTCTGTGTTGGGATGTTGCTTTTTCATGTCTCTGCTTGTTCTCTTAATTCCTTTCCACAGTCAAAAATATTTTTTTTTCCTTTTTAAGTCGGATATCAGTGGCAGAATCAGTGGCAGAGATGTTGATTTAGCCCGTGTGCAACATTTTTTTCCCCTAAAAGTAAATCCAGTTATTGAATTTAAGAAATACTTCCGTGCTCTTAGACCTACACAGTTTTCACTTTAATTTCATCTTCATCAAAGTGTCCCCTAGACAGAAATATAAGCTATAAAATGAAAATTGCACCAATCTAAGAATGCAGAAGTATTTCTTGTTTATTGATTTGACTGTTATCTTCGATGCCTTTTCAAAACTGTAGCTGCGTTAGTGGTAGACATTCTAATCAACACAAATGATTACGTTTTTGCATTTTGAACATTAGCCGTCTTTTCAATTAGTTTTCCCACCAAAGAGCTCGTAACATACACACTTACCCCAACAGCAGAGAAGCAATAACAATTTGAGGTAATTGGGATGTGCTTGTGGGAATTCTTATCTATAATGAAGTAAGAATAATGGCTTTATTTCATGCACCATGAAGAGATGCATATCGATATGCACTTCAAAAGACTCCTCAGTGCATCACTGTACAGTTGGTGTGACAGTGTGTCTCAGTGATCACAATGCCTGCATGCTTCATCCCTCCAAGCCCTCCATTATTAAAACGTCTTGCCTTGTGAGTTTTTATCCCACAACACCTAATCATTTCTACCCCCTCCTCTCTAACAATTTACCCCCATTGGTCCTCCCACTTCTCATACTCATAAATAGGCCATTATGCTGGCCTGCCCCTTGGATTAGACGCTTTGCTACAGGAGTTGCTCAATGTACAAAACCTTCTATTGTCTCCTTAGTGACAAATCCAGTTTCCTCGGTGGCGGCTGTTGTTGTTTTTCTTCTTTTATTGAGCGTCTAGGCTGTTAGGTTCTCTGCATTGGATTATTTCATCCGTGCTCTCTTACCCTAACCTTTACCATAACCAGCTTGTTGTTCATGGCTCAATCACTATAAGTACTTGCTCTACAAGCTTAACCTTTTGGAACCGAATCCTCCCCCCTTTTCCTCTAAAGAAATTTGAGTTCTGAGGCAATGTTGTGTAGACTCCTTGCAGCTGAAGACAAAAGCTTATGCATGTCCTAATGGAAAGGCTATCGCTGGTTAAGACGGTAAACAGGAAGTGAAACAGAGCTTTAGTGACCGACCACTGACCAAGAAACATTAGCATACCCTGAAGCATGGGAAACTGCCTCTCTTAGTCAGTCTCAAACCCAAATGGCTTTTTTTCTTTTCTTTTCTTTTTTTTTTAATTCACCTTCCATTAAACTGAGAATGCCATGCCATAGCTAGAAGCAGCAACAATACTAAAACACATATGTGTGGGTATTAAAAAAGAAATTTAACGTATAGTTTATGTTCCATTTTTGTCATTTTCAAAACTGCTGTGTGTTTTTATATTAAAATGTAAAAGCTGGCCACATTCCTAGCACATTTGTAGGTAATCAGGCAGGACAGAATGCCACTACGTTGTTGTTGTAGAAGCTGCACGATGGCAGATAGAAGTAAAAGACATCTAGAAAACCCTGTGGCCTTTTGTATAGCCAAGCAGAACAGTATCATCCCAACTGATGTAGAATCTGGGCCTTACATCATAGTGAAACTAAAGCTTGTTGTGGCCACAGATGCTGTAATGATGTATTGTATGGTCAGCAGCACTGACCACCGCTAATAGCCCCAGAGATACAGTAGGTTGAGGTTCATCAGGGTTCCTTTCTGTAATGGAGCATAATGGATGCCAGTCAGTGTAAAAACTGCTTTATGCTGTTAGCCATCTTAAACACTCTATCTTTCATGTCTCTTGACCTTAATTTCACCCATTTGGGATGGTGGTGATTGCTGATGCAGCAAGGCCGCATTAGATGGAACAAAGTTTGGAGGAAAAACAAGCACTCGCCGCCTGGCTGGTCTGTTCAGCTGCTATTTCCATACAGTTTTCATCAGGCCTCGTTTATATTCTGGCTGGTGAGGATAATATTGCACCACGGGTTTGACCACCCACTGGACAAAAAAAGACAGGCTTTAGAGGGGGAGCTGTTATGACTTTTTTTAGAGATTGGAGACCAAACCATTTCCAGCACGGGTGACATTTTTGTGAGTGATTAGCGATGTGGCTGTAATCTTGTTTACAGAAGCAGCTTTTTTTTTGTTTTGGCTGGCTTTAAGTTCCCACCCTTTTCTCTGTCTGACCATTTTTTGAATCTGGAGCCCAGGTATGGCTGTTTGAACGCACTAGGTCCAGTTTGTGAACTCAACGCCAGGAAAACTTGCCCCTTTCATAAAGACTCATCTGGTAAAATAGATTATATTCTACATTCAGTTTCTGCGTTTATGTATGCAAATGTATGAATAATCATCACTGTCATGAATGTTGCTTTTGCTTTTTTGTGTTTTATAGTTGTATGTGTCGCTGTCCTCTCTAATCAGTCATTCTTCAGTCATTATCAGCCTTCATATTACCCCTAGTTTGCTTTATATAGACATATAGACAAATGTGTAGTTACTTCCTTGTAATGCTGATAAGGCATATTTTTGCACAGTTGCTATATTAGGTCAAGGTCCACATAATCATTCATATCAAATACTTTCGTCAATAAAAGAGAAATATTATCAAGTCTTGCCTCTGTCCTTTTCTCCACTTTGAGCTGAACTGTAGACAGCCTAGTCTTGTGGAGTGGATGGAGTTTACAAGTCGGGACAGCGGAGAAAATGTGAGTTTCTCTGTCATCCACGCTTTACCACAAATTGTTCCTCTCCAGCGGGGTACGCCTGCCTCTTCCCAAGTTGGGGAGGATGTGCTCCAACCTGTAAAAGGAATTGAACTCAGTGAGGAGGACAGAGGTGATTTGATGGTTCCAAATAAGGGCATTGAGAGTGCCAGTTGTGCCCCCCCTTCCCCTTCGCCGCCTCCCCCACCCACTCAGACTGCTCCAGAAGCAGGAAGGAATTCTTTGCCACTCCTTCAAGTGGTCAGACACCAAGAAGAGAAAGCTCTTGGCCAAAATGTTTGTTCAACATTTCCACAACGTTGGAGGGATGTTGGATAAACGATGCCAGAAGATCGTAGGCAAATTGATGAGTCAGCACACAAAGAATGCCGAGGGGTTTAGGACTTACAGTTGTGGGGGGAAAGCTTTTCGGTCACCGGTGACAAAGTATTGCCAAATAGAGAAGTCTGGGCTGAGAGTGTCTGACTCCATTCAGACAGAGTTATTGAGAAGAAGAGTGGAGGAATAGCCAAGATAGCCTGCATGCCTGTTTCTGTGTGGCTGACTCGTGGAGGCAGAAAGCAGTAGCCTGCAGCGAGTGTGTGTGTGTGCGTGAGTGTGTGTGAGAGAGAGAGAGTATGTTTGTGTCTGTGTGTTGTATGCAGCAAGCTAAGACCTGTGTGAGAAGACACAGGCATGAGGAACAAGACGAGAAAAGACAGGAAGGTTAACAGGAATAAGGCAATGGAGGAGTAGCACGCATCTTTGTCCACCCCTACAGTCAGTCTGAGATTTTATTTTATTCTTTAAGTTGCCGGATGATGAAGGGTGAAGACTTGCATTTCAAAATCATATATTTCCAAATGAAGAAAGAAAAAAAGTCAATTGAAAGATGTCAATCAGTAGTTAATAAAGTTTTTCTTTCTCAGACAGGTTACACGTTCTTTTAGAATGAGGTTTGCTTGTGTTTTTCCTTTTGTCTAATGATGGGATGACGGTATTTCATTTTAGAATAAAACTGTTTTAAATATCTTAATTTACAACAACAGTATAATAATGAGAATAGTGAGGCACACATGCATAGACAATGTTCCTGGATCAGTTTGTGTTTTTCACCCAGCTCACATTTAACGAGGAGAAGCTGACGGCGGACTACATATTAACCTTTATACGGCTGCTGTCTCTCAAAATAGGACCTGCACCGGCAGTTTCACAGCTAATCTTGGATCTCCTTGCTCTTGTGTTTCTTAATGAGAGCCGCGCTTCGTACTTTCAGGGCTCCGCTGATCAATTTGCTCTGTCATTGATAGCGACCGGGGGAACCCACTCCGCAGAGTTAGCCTGAGCGTGCTTTGTGGCGTGCCTGCTGCTCAGAGGAGTCGCTGTTCATGTCGTGTACCAGAGCTGAACGTCACTGCGACAGCCATGTTCGCGGCCCGAGGGTGGGGTGAGAGCACTGTACTGTCAGATGACTGGGCCAACTTCAACAGGCTATTGTGCGGCCTCCGCATGTCCGAGTCAGCATTAGAGGTCAAGCACTTTACCACAACTGTGACCCCTATCGTGTGTGTGTGTAATAGGGCAGCACAACACTGATGATTTTTTTCCTCCCTTCTCCCTGTGGGGCAGTGCAATGGAGGGTGCTAGTGTTTTTTTTTTTTTAATAAAACAAAGGATTTTCTCTGGCAGTCCGTCAGGAGATCAGGGATTCTGCGTACCTCCAGAATTAGAAAGCCGCTGAAAACCCTTATTTCTAGGAAAAACCTACTAATACAGTAGGTTGCATTTTGGAAACTCATTGATTTCATAACTTTCGATTAATTGTGCGGCCCCAGCTTTCATAGTGTCACGAGAAGCAGGCATCGGTTTTCTCCCACATTGCGTGTCTGTAGTGAACACTTCCTTCTCTCGCCTCTCTCACTTCTCTCATGGTTGTCTCTTTCTTTGTGATCATCTCAGTGTCATTTACACAGGTGTTGATGTGGAGAGGGAAGTAGGCCCTGTTACACTCACTCTCTCTATATGAATGAGTCATATGGTGTAAAAATGTCTATCTTTAAATCATTCAAACTTAATACAAGGGGAACAATCTGCTGATGGGGCAAAATCATTTCATCCGTGATTGCCAGTTCAGGGAATTTTCCTGAAACAAACAACCATAAGTTTGTATTAGGTTGATGACTTATGTAAATTCTAAAAATTTAACACTTCACACTTGTATGACATTGGTGTATATTAACAGAGAGTGTATTCATGCAGTGGGTTTCCCTCTTTAAGTATTCTGATTCATCATCCACAACTTAGAAATGGGGCTTCTATTTTTATCTGGTCCTGAAAGAGAGAGGAGGTGTGTTGGTCACACACACAGTCTGTATTAAGTAGCTTATTTTCATTCCCTGTCTGGTTTTAATGTGACATTTAAATACTGGGCCAAGAAGAAGATAAGCAATGAATCACCCTGTTTATATTTATTCATTTTCTTAAGATGCTGTGGGGCCACCTGAGACTTATAAGTATACAGTCATATCAATTTCTCAGACCCATTATTCACATATGTATGACTCAGTCCGATAAATATGCTGAAGATTAGTCATATTTTGGAGCACAAAAGCTGCACTGACTTTATTATCAGACTGTGTTGCAGTAGCTGGTAAAATGCATGAGTGCAGAAGTTACTCTCACAGGCCTCAGTCTAGTGCACTTATGTGTAGGTGTTAGCTATGGAGACAGACGTTTTCATCCTGAAGCCAAGAGTAACACACAAGCCTGAGCATTATTAAAAAATGAGGGTTGACTGTGGCTAAAAAGCCTATTGATGTAGTGGCATTATTAAGAAAAAGCCTGACGAATTTAGAGGGATGGTGAGGGGTGGATGCAGAGAGGATGACATAGTCTTACTCTCCTCTGAGTCTATACAATCCTGTGTAACTTCACCGTGCGTCTCGTCGGGCTTAGGAGTGACGTCTATGGTCTGTAATGCTTTATTACATATCATTTTATTCAATAAACCTCATGTTGCACAGGATGAAAGCACAACTACGGCCATACTGCCTCCTCTACAGCTGCAACCCTGCTGTATGCTGCTTACACCAACACACTGAAATATTTTGAAAGTATTTATAGTGTGATATCCATAGTCCTCTTGTAGGAGAGTAACGATTCAAGCATTGCATTAATGCATCAATTATAAATTCTGCTGATTCAATTGCATTGATCTGCTGAAAGAAACAGAGTACATCACTTTGACTTTGTCATGAATCAATATGAAATGTTTCGATTTGTTCATAATTCTTTTTGTGTTTTTCTTTTAGAATAAATGTTTAAGTAATTCTCTTGTCTGATATTTTTTGTTCTCTTTTCAGAAAAAAACTACAGTCTTACATTGCTACACGTTCGTTTAATAGATGTAAAATTTTGGCTGGACGTGCTGAATCAAATAGAATTGAATCAGTCCAAATCTCTAAATCTCTGTTAAGCCAAAGATTCACACCTCTATCCGCGTAGCGTTCCTACGCCTTGCGCTGTATAGTCCTTAAGTTGTTGGTCTCTGCGGGCCACCAAGACACATTTTGGTACAGCTCTTTGTACTTGGCAAAACCTGCTCACTCTGATTCAGAGAGAATGGAGAAGGAAGAAAAGTGGAGTGGTGAAAGAGCGTGGTGGGAGGGCCAGGTAAACAGAGGAGGAGGGAGAGACGGAGCCACTGGGCCTGACTGTACTTGCCGGTGCATTTGGGGAAAGCTGTGAGAGCACAGCCTTATACAGACATTTCCAAGAGAGCGTGTGCCCCGGCCGTCGTTTCCTGTTAACCCCTCGCTGACCAAGAGTGGGATGAGGAGCCTGTTCTGGCTCTAATAACAGCAAGTGAAAGCAAACATGGTTGACTTTATTGAGCATTTCCTCTACATGCAGTTGTGGTTTGGATGGATGCAGTATTATAATTTTCATGCGCTGTGTGGACGTCATCTGCTCTGTGTGATTGAGATGGAAAATTCCTATTCCGCTGCTTGAGTTATTTTAAAGGTTGGAGGCTCAAAATCCTCCCTCAGAGCATCAGCCACTGACCTATTTGTGCTTACTCAGAAAACCTCTTAAGTCAACTGGTCACTTAGCTTAGCTTAGCTCTGCGGCCGGCCGCAGCGTGCTCACTAGTGGACAGTGGTGGTCTGTGGCTGTAGGAAGGACAGGAATAGAATGTTTATGACTGCGCCTGTCATGGTTCATTCCAGTGCTAAGATGACGTCCTGTCAAACGCCTGAGTTCTCTATAGCCTGTGTCCTTTGGACCGGGTCAACATATGGACACACGTGTTGGCATGTGGCAGGTTGACAGGTGTGTGTGTGTGCGTACAATTCTGTGTTTTTATGCACGCGTGCCTCACACACTTTTAGAGTCTCAGTGTCCATAGTTCTATCAATAATTCAACTTCTCACTCTCGGTCTCGCTCCTGAGCCCCTGCTTTCTCTTCCATTAAAAATGCATCTGTTTCCCGGTCCCTCGCTGTCCCCTCCCAGTTCCCACAAGTCCTCGCTGCCCCACACATCAAGAGCATGCTCAGTGCAGACATACCCATCAGAGAACGCTACAGTGTTTTGGATGCTGAGCCCAGCCACCCCCTGGGTGAAACAGCATGTGCCGATTCCGAGCATTTGTTTCACCATGCTTGAAGTGACTGACGGGTTGAGCTTTCCAGATTCGAGGATAATTCTGGTCACAGTTATGCTCATTTTCCAGTGCGCCGTCTCTCTTTCTTCTTGAGGATTATCAGAAAAACTTATGTGACGAATCTCCCTATCTGCAGACGCAAAAGATTCTCAAGTCCCAACAGCTTAAAACCAAATTTCTGAGATGGCAAAGTAGTAACATGATCCATGGGTGTGCATCTGCAAAACATATACTCTACCTTGCATAACAAAGCATGACTTAACATTTTGAGAATGAAAAGTGGTTCCTTTCCAAATACCTTTGAATGTTTTTGAGAAAGTGTCAGCATTTAGAAATCATCCACAGATGGAACAGAAAGAACACAAGTACATAAGTATATATTAGGCTAAAAAATGGAAATATTGAAATTGGAATAAGGAAGTAGGCAAAATGTCACAGCTGTCATAGCTGTATCATAGCAACAGTGTAAAAATGACTCTTGAATGCTAACATAACTAGCTCACTTTCAACTAAAACTCTCAGTGATCTTTGCTTACACTTTATATTTATATCCTGCTTTAGACTGCACTTCACAGTCATGAAGTGCGATATCCTGCACGGTTGAGTGCCACCTCACCTCACTCTTCTCAGCCGAGGAAGAATTTTTCTGCCTGAAAGTGGCTCTTATCAAATGGTTTAGAGTAAAGTGTCTTTAAAGAGGTAAACGCACAAATCAGCTGGATCTAATTGTAATTAAAAGCTCGTTTCTACAAGAGGTCACTCTTGAAACCGGGTTCAACATTTACCTTTGTCGGCATTATGCTTTAAGGTGCATGCTGAAAATATTGAGACAATCACAGGCAGATGATTGGCAACCTAACACAACGCTGTCTGAACCATTGTGATGTGGGTAACGCACCTATCTGGTACACCGAGCAGGTTACAACAAATGCTATGAATCATTTGCAAATACGTTTTTCCAAGGAGTGAGAGAGCGTTTTACGGAAGTTGGCCTAGAGGTTTTTGGCGAGTTCCTGTTCCCAAACACTTCAGCTATTCATCACTGCATAATGGTCTTCCTCATTTTCCTGTCCCGTATGCCATTTAGTCACTACTGTCAGCACCTTTTGTCTTTAAAACACATTTTCAGTTAACGCAGACTCCTATGTGAATTTAAATGTTATCTGCTTGTAGGAAAATGCAGGCCCTCTGTGTGTGTGTGTTAGTGTGTGTCTGTGTGTGCATTGATTGTTGAGGCTCAGCCCTTATTAGGCAGTGCTGGCAGCAGGAAGTAGGCTGTGGCTTTGGTGCTGTGTCACAGGAAGCAGCAGATTGTATCACGGGCGGGCAGATGGAAGGAGAGGGAAAAGTAATGGATTAGGAGAGCAAAGAGAAATGTGGGAAGGAGGAGGAATGGTTAATATGCCTTTAACCTATTCTCTCTTCCTCAGCTTTTCTGTGTCTCTCTTTGCACCCTGTATCCCTTCAGTTCAGAATTTATTATGGCATCATGCTTTTCTCCTGGCCTGTTGTCCTTCACACATGATCCAGACCCCCTCTGAGCCAATCGGGGACAAATGCCACCTTGTTTTGGCCTGTAATTGTAGCGCTCCGTTGGACTAATCAGTGTAATTTTGAGAGTGCCAGAACACAGTGGTGAGGTTCCTTCATTCCAAGTTTTGGCAAAGTCTGATCAGCGGCGATCAAATGTAACGGGCGACCAAACAAATAATGGGCAGATGCAGCCTGATTCACTCTTGACTGACATTCTGGGTAATGTTGTCAAGGAGGGATGGTTTGGTTGGGATGTGGTTTTTGAGACCTTTACCGATATCCAATATTCTGCTACCCTTAACAGCCAATATGATGTGAAGTTATCATAGGAATCGGAAAACAAATGGAGGTAGAAAACAGGCTGGGCTTTTCAGACAGGCCTGTTTTAAGAAAATTAAAGACGATGTTAGTTTTGTTCTGTTGCTGTTTTGATAGTTTTATAAATGGCACACTCTTAGAACAAAGGTCACAAAAATGCCAAATTCAACAGTCAGCCAAATAAACAGTAAGAATACTTTCACACTGATACTGCTTCATACTGCTACTGCTGATACCAGTGCTATTGGTCTATCCCTACTGCCACGTTAAGTTGATGTTGGTACTCTTGTATATATCACAGTCAGAGGTTTTTTTGAGATAGTTGTATGGGCTGCTTTTGAAGTCAAGGTCATTTTTTTTCTTTATGCAAATATACAAAACCTGCAATTTGGCACCAAAGACTTCTATCTAGCTGTGTGTGCAGGCACACCTGCATGTTTTAATTCCTTGGAAAGTTTTTCTGTTTTTGTGGTATTATCCTATCTTGAAGTGTTTTGTATTTAATCTCAAAGCACATGGGTCTGTTTTGCCACAGCGTGTGAGTAGGAGGAGTGTCTGGGTGTCGATGCAGAGCAGGTGGAAGATTCCAGAGCCTCGTCTCTGTGGCGGAACAGCGCTCAGCTTCCTGTCTTTGTCAGCCTCCATTGTTGTCACCTCCCATCTTGTTTGGGATCAAACCAATCTCTATTTTCCTCCTCCTCAAATCCAACTCTTACCGAATTCCTGCTCGCAGTTTTTCACTTTCTCTTTTCTGTACTCGTTCACCCATTCAACAAGTAGATTGCTAAAAAATTGTACTTGAATGTCTCTGTTTCTTGCATGTCTGCGCTCTCTTTCTCTCGCTCTTCAGTTTCTGTTCATCTCCATTCATTATGTTTTGTTTACTTATCTTCTCTCCTTCTATACACATACTCACATCTTGTAAACACATCAGTGGATAATTATTCTCATTGTGTCGATGCCAAAGAAGGATTTATTCTCCAAATCAGTCAGACCTGGAGCAAATAGTATTTGAAACACGGATGCAGTGTATCTACCTGCCACATATAAGTCATTATTAAACAAAGGAGCTTTGGGAGGTTTGCTAATATATTAACTGGTTGGGGTTTTCCACAAAGGATAATAGAGTGAGTGCCAGAAAGTTCTGAAAACAGAAAAAAAGAAAAAGTAAGCGTTTGAAAATCAATTTTTATGTCGTTCTCTGTGATTGACAGCTTGTCTGACAGCATCTGAACTGCAGAAACCACACCCATCTGCTGCCCAAAACAGGTTGAACCAATGCTGAGAATTTTCAGTTGACCCAGGTCTGACTTTCACGTTCCCCGGCCTTCATTACATGTCCATTATAATGGTGTGCATCAGCGTGCTAAGGTCCTTTCAGAAGCAGCGTGTTGTGACAGTGTGTTGAGTTAGTCCAGATGAGTTGGAAGGCCTGGCTCCAGTCTCTACAATGGCTTGTTTATAGTAGAGGCTAGAAAGTGTGACATATCTCATTTCTATGATTTTTCTTCTTCTCGCTCTCTCCATTCAAAGCCTCATTTCCCTCCTGCTCTGGGTTGCTCCTCCTCTTCATCTTTGTCCTGTTTCTATTTGGCTTCATGCCTTTCCACCACAGCTCATATTTTATATCTGGCTGGGCAATAATTCCATATTATCATTAATAGTCTTTCAGTGGAATCATATCTTAATGAAATAATGCTACTTATCATGACTACTTACACACTTATGATGCCTAAGTGATGAAAAGCAACTAAATTCAACTGTCAAAATAAGATTTCAAACAAGTTAGGGCATATTATTTGTTTTATCATTAATTAAATTAATTAGGTTATTTGACTTTTAATTTGATTTAACCTCATTTCAATTTAATTTTGCATATACCAGATGTTGCTATCTACTGATACCTCAACAATTTCTTTATTATTGTGTTATTAAATTTTGTCTTAATTTTTTAGATTGTCTTGGATTTTCGTTCTTGTCTTCTGTCTCCTTTTTTTCTTTCTATATCATGAAGCCTCTCTTGCTCTCCTCATCTCCCCCAAGCTCGCCCTCCTCACAGACTCCATCACTAATATAAATTGTTAGATTCACCAAAAGTGAAGGTCAGGTACAAGGCCGTGTGTTTGCCATTTGCACAGGGCAAAATAAATAAGAGATGCGGGTCTTGGTCAGTTTTCACACTGGCTTATGCACACATCGCCATAGAAACTGATAACAGACTCATCAAAAATACTGCAGAAACATTTTTTTTTTGAGTTTGTTTATACTATGAAGCTTAGTTGCTGATAGTTGCCATTTGAAAGGAGAGTAACCAAAATCCCATATTGACTGACTGCATCCCAGATGATATGATTTACTTAGAGCAAAATCTTGTACACTGAAATATCTGTGTTGATGTGACCAAAAAATATGTGAACGCAGGTTGACAAATATTGGACATGGATTTGTAATGTGTGTCGTATCTTCACCAAGTTCAGAAGGTGTTGGGACCCTCTAACATTCTCTCGCTCTCTCTCTCTCTCTCTCTCCTCCTCCCAGTGAGTCGAGTATCTGCCAGGCCCGGGCCACTGTGATGATCTATGATGATGGCAATAAGAAGTGGTTGCCGGCGGGCGCAGGACCCCAGACCTTCAGCAGAGTCCAGATCTATCACAACCCCTCGAACAACGCCTTCAGAGTAGTGGGCCGCAAGATGCAGACAGACCAGCAGGTACGGCTGTACGCCAGCTCTGTGTGTGTTGTGGGTTTGGGATCAGAGGAACTTTGTGTGTGTTTGAATGTGTATGACTGTGTGTGTCTGTGTGTGTAGCTTGTTCCACTGTCTCTGTCATATGCCCTGTGGGCGGTTGTGGTTTTTCTGTGGGTGCCTGAGGGCTTATGAGTAAGTGTGAGGCGCTCTTTCTTTGTGTGTGCGTTAATGGTGTCACATGGCATCAAAAAGTCCCATATCTTGACTGTAGATTTAGGAAATTTAGCATCATGGATTTGCATGATTCACTTGAACGCACATGTGTGTTCCGCTTTCGTTGTGTTGATAACATCGGTGCACAAGGTCAGCCAGAAGTTAAAAAGAGGTCATAGGAGTTTTAGTTTTTGTGGAAGGGTTGGAATAAAAAAAAAACAACAACAATATTTTCTTCTTTGTTTTGTGTTTTGTTTTCTTGATTTTTTGGTGACACGTTGGTGGTACAGCGGGCAAAACTGTTTCTGCACTGGCCCCACATACTGACCCTCACTGTTGACCGCAGCTCCTGTGCAGCAGAGGATTTTTCCAGGGGAAGGACCCCATCATAGACAGAAAATAGAAAATAGAAGATGAGCTGGCTATAGGTTTAATCACTGCTGTATCCCTTCAGCTGGTGACAGAGAGCAGTGAAATGGGCTTTTATTTTCATGAAAAGTGTTTGAAAAGGTTTATTACTTTAAGCAACAGGCTGCCTCAGTCTTTCATGTGTGGTTTGTGGTTGCGAACAAAAAAGGAACATGGGTGTCTAAATTGTAGTGTTTGTGGTGTCTTATGGAGGATGGGTCCTGACAAAAGGAAGTCTAAGAAACATTTTCTTTAAGAATTTTTTTAGGGTTTACTGTGCTTCTGTGTTTTTTTTAATGATTGATAATATGCAAAATTTTTGTTTTCTTGATTTTTGGTGAGACTTTGGTGGTAAGTGTTCATTATTACTTTGGTGTTGTGTACTCATTGCACTCACTAAATTAATGAATCCTGACACACTGACCAGAAACTATTTACTATAATGCTATAATTTCTTTCATCTCCTTTTTTCTTTCTTTTTTTTAACACACAAAGTAAGCTTGAGTTAGCAAGGTGGTGTAGTGAGTTGGGATACTGTCCCAACATCCAAGTTGCTTTGTTGGGGAAACATTTGCCCTGCTGAAGTGTCCTCGAGCAAGACATCGAATCCCTACCAGCTCCAGGGGTGCTGCTCTGTACCTGAACCCGGTGCTACATAGAATGGGGGGTGGGAGATTTCACTTAAGGGATCAATACATTTCCACTGTATTATATCAGCTGATAAAGGTGAGCTCATGGGTGCTATTTCGCATCTTAAAAAGCAGGGTAAAGAGTTTAGGTAGGTGCACACTTCACTGTGTCCCCGCTCTCCGTGCTGCCTCAGCGTCTCTCTCCTTCTTTAAACATTGAGAACACTTGAATGTTCCCCAGAGACAGGTCTTAAAGTGGATGATGTTTCCTGAGAGATAGTCGGCCTGCTCAACCATTTCCTGTGACAATTTAGGAAGAAGCCCTTCACCCTGCTCTCTCTCTCTCTGTCTGTCTGTGTTTCTAATCTGTGGTGATACCCAAGAAAGACTTTTTTTGATGTGCTCTTTTTTTTTTTGCTGCGCTGACCGAATCTGACTGAGACATGCAACTGGGCTCAGTGGGGATGAGGGTTTGAGGAGGTGAAAGAGCAGAGAGGTGCTGATGAGGGGGAATACAGGTGGCTGCATCTCCCATCGGTCTCCCTGAACTCCTCTTTTCTCCTTATAAACTTTATAGAGTGGCTTTTTGCTGTGGTCGCTGTGGTTGTGGTTGTCTTCTCAATTTCCGTTTACACAGGCATGCTCAGAAGATGATAACAGTTCAAATGACAAGTATAGCCGTAGCATTTATCTTCATTTATTTTTCACGTCATTCTTTTCGCCCAAGCTTTTTGAACTTGCTGCCCCCTTTCACTCACAATAGGAGATCGATGTTCCTGCCGTTTTCCTGTTCTTTTGTGTGTGTGTTTCTGATCACATCCCTGCTCTGTCCCTGCTGTCTGGCTTTTTAACAGGACCGCGTAAAAGGTTGGGAATACCGCTGGCTGTGATGTCGGCTGAACTTGCTACCCTCTCTGTTTTTTGGCGCGTGTTGCCCACTATGATATTCACCCTGACAGGCTCTCCTCTGCTCTGCTCTGTGGAATTCAGAGGCTGTTAAACAAACAGAGAAATGGCACGTCAGCACATTCAGGCCACGCTCAAACCCAGGGCTTTTTTTTTTTTTTTTCCTACTGGCTGTTAGGCTTCACGCCACCTGCTGGGTAGAATGTAGCCCAAAATAATCCAGCTAAAATAATGTGCCTACACTTTTATACATAATTTGGAATGTGGCTTTGTAGGCTTTTAATTGTTTTCCAGTTTTTTGGACACCCAGTTTCCATTAATTATTGAGAAACTACCGTTTCTTATGCTAGTACTACTTTCTGTTTTTGGCATTAAGTTGAAACTTCTGACCTGCTGGATTTTGCTCCTGAAGTATAAGGCATATATTTCACACTCCACTTATACCAATATGTCTCCTTTCATTACTCCTCTCTCAGGTGGTGATAAACTGTCCTATTGTGAGGGGTCTGAAGTACAACCAGGCCACACCCAATTTCCACCAGTGGCGGGATGCGCGGCAGGTGTGGGGGCTCAACTTTGGCAGCAAGGAGGATGCTGCTCTATTCGCCAATGGCATGATGCACGCTCTGGAGGTGCTCAGCTCCATGGCAGATGCAGGTAATGCAATAGAGGAGCTCTTCTTGCAGTGACATCAGCATTAATACTTCTTTGCTGTATTTTCTGTTTGTTTTTTTGTATCATGTTCTAATGGTAAAGTATTTTTCATTTACTAAAGTAGTACTAACACTGCTATTACTAACTGATCTGTACCTGGGTAGGATTTGGCGCACTATGGCACAGGAGTGGTACCCTTAGGTTTTGCATTACAATTTAGATCATATGGGTCCCTGTTCAGAACAGATGTGTAACTATAGCAACTACAGCAGTTAACTTAGGCCAATGTAAATAGTGGCTAAACCATTTTCTGATACTCTTCTGAAAGACTTGTCAGTATTTCCTCATTACTGCTTTCTCAATTTATTTTCAATAACACTTTTCAGCTGTACACTGTGGAATTAATAATGTTCTGCACCTTCTTGTTGGCCCATAATGTGATCAGTACTAGTGTTTCTTCTGCCTCCCATTGCTGCAGTGTTTTGTTGCTGTTTTCCACTGTTGTTTATGTTTTGCCTGATTATGTCAGCTGACTCTTTTAAAAATGACATTTGTAACTTATCGGTCTAACTTGATGATAGAACTCCTGCCAACACTCTTTTAACCTGGGCCTGTATCACCCACATATTCAGTGGCTGTATCAGCACAGTTTTACTGTACTGAAATTATACTGCATCAAGAACAAAATCTAATGGAAAAACATACTATGCTATGACAGCACAGATATAGTAACAGTGCTTGTGTGCCATCTCTCCTTAAATATGTAAACAAGTAAGATATACTTGTCTAGGGATGTAAATATTCATGAAAAGGTTTAGCAGGGTGGTACGGTGGTTAGGAAGACTGGCCTTCTACAGGAAGACCACCAGCAAACATCTCCCTGGCTAACTTGTCTTTGAGCAAGACCCAATCCCTAGCATCTCTCAGGATGCTGTTGTGCCGCGGACGCTGTGCTGTGGGCACTCTGCAGGGGGGAAAACAAAAAGACAAATTTCTCCTTGGGCGGTCAACAGACTTTTACAAAAAAGAAAAGACATTGCTGTAGATGGTCTTAAAATAACTAGAGCGATGTATGTGACTATTCCAACCTATTGTGAGCTCCTCAAAGGTGATCTCAAAGTGTGTTTTATAACGTCTCTCTCAGAGTCACAGTAAGCATGCTTTCTGTTCTGTTTTGGCAGGCTATGCAACCCTCCCCCGCCCAGTGTCAAATGGACCATCTCCGGAGGAGCTTGAACAACAACGGAGGTACCGCAACTACACACTTCCTGCAGAGTGTGGTCCCCTCTCCCTTTACTTTAACATCCAAGCCAACTTTCTACACAGGTCTAGAGCCTGGATTCAGCATCAGTGTTGGTTAGAAAAAAAACAATTTCCTTTGTAAGCCAGCTGGATAGTTAACTGATCAGTTGGTTGTGCCGCGAGGCCATGTGAAGTAGATGTTCATTGTCAGTTCAAGTGCCCACTGGGTTTAGTTGCATAACAATCAACAGTCAGTCAAGCTGTCTTGGCTTTGTGGTAGTCCTATTGGCACAGTTTTGCACACACGCATATGTGGAGGATTTGATGGCATTAGCCTCACACTGCTAAAGCCTCAGTCAGCCCCTTTGGGCTAAAGGTTAAAGACAAGGAAGGGCAACACTTCTCACATGAGCCCTACTGTGCCTTGTCACCATCCATCCATCTATCTGGTCCTCCAATGAGCCTCGTTCTGTTGACACCACAAATGCCCGCATAGGCTAGGCATTAACCTTTTAATCTCATTTGGGCTAAATGGTAATATGTTACAAGTCAGGGAGGCTTTGTCATTGGCCAGAGAGACTGTCTGTCAGATTGCTAGCTGCATCAGTGGTTCCCTACACGCTGAGGCTTAGGGAGTAAAGCCCTGCCATTAAAACATTCACACAAAGAGAAATCCAAAATATATGCAGGGCTGGGGATATTCTTTGCTTTAATGCTTTTGGGTCTAGTGAGCATAGATAGAGAATACAAGATCTGCAGTTTTCACAAGTTGCGAATGTGGCTACATGGAGGTTGAAACAAGACAGTGCGATGGTGATCTCCCCTCCCCCCCTTCCCCGGGCACACTGCTTAAGTCGACCAACTGTGCTTTAAATCACACTGGGCTGTGTGACTTGGCTGACTGTGTGTAGTTGTGAGGACACGTGCAAGTGTGTGGATCTGTATGTGCATTTTTAAGTGTGTGTAGGTCTACGTTGTATGTGTGTCATTCTGTGTGTGTAAAGCCCTTGTGAATGACAGATGTGCTGGGGGAGGGGGCCGGTTGAGGTGGAGGGGTACAGAAGCGCCATGGCTCG
>OMLF01013351.1:0-16153 GCA_900302615.1 Holocentrus rufus | reverse complement strand
GTACTAGGAGTTGTGTTGAAAGTTCAGACAAGTAGGGTCTGATTCTCCTGATGTTGTACAAGGCGAACCGGCATGAACGAGCAACAGAGGCCACATGATCCTTAAAGGATAGTTGGTCGTCAATGATGACACCCAAGTTTCTGGCAGTTTTTGTGGGGGTGAGTTGAGTGGAACCGAGCTGGACACTGATCTGTTGTTGTACAGAGGGGTTGGCTGGAATGAGCAGGAGCTCAGTCTTTGTCAGGTTGAGCTGAAGGTGGCGGTCCTTCATCCATGCCGAGATATCGGAGAGGCATGCCGATATACGTGCCGAGACTGTGAGGTCATCTGGCAGGAATGAAAGGAGGAGCTGGGTATCGTCAGCATAGGAGTGGTATGAAAAGCCATGTGAACGGATGACTGCACCAAGTGATGTGGTGTATAGTGAGAAGAAAAGGGGCCGATAGGTCGAGTAGCAGTAGGACAGAGGACTGACCAGCAGCTCTAGCTGAGCGCAGTGTTTCCACTACAGACAGGAGTGCTTTATGTTTAATTCAACATCTATCCATGTTTTAGCATTAGTTTTTGTTACTATAGTTACTGTTACTACTAGAGATTGTAGGAATAAATGTTTTTGTTCAGCATTTCATCTTAGAATAATTCACTCCCAATATTGGCTCTATTTTGTGTTTTGCAGTGAAATAATGCCACATTATGATACATAATATAGAATTTGGCTGTATTAAATGATAGGAAATATGAGCACATAGGCAAGTAACTACCAATATAAACAAAAATCATATGTTTCTTGAAAAAAGTATTATTGATTAATTTCTTCTTCCTTTTTATGTAATTGTCATCTGTAGATTATGATGTCTCCTTTATTAAATATGCATAAAAAGGGAGCAAATACAAAGCACATTTGAATATACCCTCCTCTGCACTCTGTGACTACATGTTATCCCGACACCACTGAATGAACATAAACAGTATTATAGATGCACCACCAGCACTGTGATCCATTAAGCACCGAGCTCTTGGTTGTTATTCTGCTCATGGCCTGTACCACCAGACCTGCCGTGTCACTTCAGTGTAAATGGCAGCTGCTTTGCCAATTCTCTCTGTAGCCTTGTGCCGTTGCGTAACTCCTCCGTCTTCAAGCAGAGGAAGACAGACGATAGAAGATGAAGATAGACGGAGACAGCTTGAATAAAACAATAAAAAGGATTTTCACAAGCCGATAGAGACTCTCGCGCGTAGGAGGCCAACTCGCTGTGTTTCTCCCAAACCCCTGTAGTCCATTTCCTCCAGGGACTCGGGGAGTTGAAGTTATAGGTAATAGCATTAAGCCTTAATGCATATTCCCCCTGTGCCCAGAAACACTGTCTTATATTGAATTGGGCAGCATGGATTTTTAATTTTCAGAAACCCATTTACATTGTATGGCGGCTAGACGGATAGGACGCGTGCCAGGCTGCTGGCCAAGGTCAGTGTCCAATACAGAGCGGGCTTGTACGGTAGATGTGATGGGAGTACTGATGTGCTGCACTACACAGCACATCTGCAGCATTTATAATGTTCTAGCTGCTCCTGCACTCTCCATATGCGCTCACTTTCTGCCGATCTCATTCAGTGCAAAAGGAAAGGAAACAGACCAGCATGCTGTGTTGGTCCCATGTAATATTGGTCTTATTGCTCCACTCATTGGCTTCAGTAGATGCCTGCAAAGCTGCAGCTGTTAGATCCAATGTCAGCGTGTTGGAACTCGGGTTGTGGGTCAACGGTACAGTTGGCCTATCCTTAGACCTTTAGCCTTCAGCTTCAGAAGCCTCGTCTAGTAGCTCAGATCTTGGGCTACAGCTTCACCGGCCTGTGCCAGTAGATCTGGCCGGGCTCCATACGCCGCACTGTACACCATCGGGGGAGCCAAGCAGCCAGGCAGCCAACAGTGCAACAGTGGCTCGCGGCGCCTTTCACAGCCCCGGGAGCCCGATGGGGACGTTTCAGGGGCTTAGTGTCTGAGAGGACGGCAGAGCAGCAGCTTTGTGTCACTAACAGCCATCCGAGAGAGAAAGAGAGAGGGAGGGAGTTCGAGGAAAATATAACATCTGAAGATTGCCCGCAGCCGCCCAGTGAAGTGGGATTAAGCAAACATGCTATTTAAAACTGCGAGCATTTTTTTTCCTCTTCGCCAGGCAGCCAGGAAAAGTGCAGCAGGTAGAGTCGCTCTTGTGAGCTTATCATCAAGTAAGCAAAGTTGCTCTCTCAGCTTTTCTGGCCCCCCCCCCAAACACACACACACACACTTTCTCTGACTCTCTCCCATAGACACACACACAAATCCACACACAGATACACACAAACTCCCACTCATTGTCCCTCAACACATATTTTTCTCACATTTCCCCCTTCTCGCTTTGATATTTTTACACTTAATGCTACTGTTGCAGCACATTTGAAAGGAACTTTTAATGGCTCAGGGAAAACTTTGGAGTTGCGTACATGACATATACAACTCTGCCCGGCGATAAAATGAAAGAGGCCGCAAGGAGGAACAGCATGGTAGATAGCTGGCGCTGCTCCAAGTATTACATGCCATCTAATCGAGCTTCAGTTTGGACGCTGGCATGACAAATTTGTGCTGATATATCTGTGCTGTGGAGATTGTAATGGACCACCTCTCCCTCTCCTTCTCGCTGTGTTGCCATCGATCGGCCCGCCTCTCAGTCACCGGGCATGCCAGAATCAGTGGCGAGAGTAATGAGAAGGCACAGATGCAGACAACTGTACCGGAGAGAGTTAGCAAGAAACCCTGGGCAGCCTCACCTCAGCAGAAGTTCAAGTTAGAGGTAGTTTTTTTTTCCCACTCTCTCTCCTTCTCTCTCTCTACCAACATCAGTATTTTGTTTCCCAAATTTGCCATGAGATAGCTACAGAGTCCCAATCAGGCTGCAGGTGAGAACATAAGAGTGTGGGCTGTGTGTGTGTGTGTGTGTGTGTGTGTGTATGTGTGAGAGAGAGAGAGAGAGCCTCCCAGGTGAGCAGCTGTCCGGCGTTGGCTGTAATAGCTACAGGGGACTGCACACGGAGCCGCTTTGCTCAGACAAGCCAGGAATAGCGAGGGAAAAGCCTGACATCACTCCAGGCAAAGACTGATGAGCAGGGGAAACATCGGGGAAAGTTTGAAGCAACTCCGGGGAACGTCTTGGATGAGCTTTTTGGCAAATGCTTCCAATTATGACTAATTAAAAAAAACACACAACAAGAGCTATTGCTTTTTTTTTGGCAATGCTCGGTGTTTCTTCCAGAGGGATGACTCAGACAAATATATCTCCGACCATTTGCATCATTAATGCCGATGAGCTTCATGTTCTGAGGCAGCAGAATGTGAGTGATGCTTCTGGATTCATCGCTGTGTCTAACATCACGGTGGCATGTGGTTTTATTGGGCTCCGAGGGCGCTAACAAGAGCAGTTGACCCTCAGCATGCAAATAGACCCATTACTGCGAAACCCCCGGGGGCCATGGTATAAATGGACCAGGCGACGTGTCATCACTCCGCGCCCGGCGCTGACATCATTCAGCTGTCTGCCCCCATTTGATGGCGGGAGTTAAGTGGCAACCACTCCAGTTGTTAATGTGACATAAGCACGAGCAGAGGTGGGAATGAACGTGATATAATGGCGACATAGGTTGAGGTTACTACCAGAAAAATGGATAAGACCTCTCCACCTTCTTGCACTTGTAACCAGCTGTTAGGCACTTTTGAGATGATTTACAAGTTTAAAATCATGATTTAAGTCAAAGGGAAAAGTTACGAGAGGATTTTAATGAAGCAATATAATAACATTTTTGTCACTTGACTAGAAAGACAAGGTAGTAGGTATGTGAAAATGGGTTTGATCTGTAGATTCAGAATGATATAAACATAGGAACTGTTAGATTAACTCCCCTGATATTGTTTCTAATTACTAATGTTGATATCTACAGTCTGTTAAATTAAGACAAGGCTAAAGAACAGGATGAAGAATTCTTATGGCTTGCAAAGGAAAATGTCAAATTATCAAAAAAGAAAAAAAAAGAAAAGCCTCGATGTCAAACATTGTAAAAGTGCAGTTAAGCTTCAATACCGGAACAGTGAGCGGTATCTCCAATTGATCGTTAACATTTAGTTTCAGGTAGGGGAATTATCTCTAATGGGGCGCCACTCCTTTGCTATTATAATACCTATTCCGCCTCTTATTTTATCTTCCTTTCTCTTTTATTTTCTGTCTCTCATGACATGCAGCACAGCAGCAGTGTCTCCCTCACTTTCGTCCACCGTTGCCTTTGTCTTGCCCTCTGTGTGTGTGTGTGTATGTGTGTGTGCCCGGTGCATTACATTGCTGCTGCGGTCATCAGTTGTCTCAGCGCTGAGGTCTTCTCCCCCTGGGCCCTGCCTCGCTCTTCAAAGCCCCCTTATTAAAACCCCAAACGTGGCCTCTGGGAGCCCCATGCTCTCTCTCTGTCTCTCTGTGTCCCTCTCCCCGTCTCTTTCTGCGCACAGTGGCACAAAAGGCAGGACTTACTCTCTCTCTCCAGTTTATTTCACCCAGCGAGGCATGTACTCCTCACATTTCCTAAGGACGAGAAGCAATTGCTGTAATTAGACCCCTTTATTCCCCCGCTGGAGCCACACCGCCATTATTTCCCTCATTTCTCCGTCCTTGTCTGTATATCCAAGCCTGGCCTATATGATCAATGTGCTCACATGTAGGGAGCCCTGTATACATTAATCATCGATATACCATACGTGGCACCTAAGAGATGCTACTGATTACAGAGGGCTGCAAACTCGCCACATCGGTTTTTGATAATAATCACAGTTCATTGCGGCGCTGTTATTCATGAAGGCTCCATGTACATGGTGCTTGGCTGGCCAGGCGCTAGACAGGGCCCGAGATATGTGGCGATCCACTGGTTTACTACTGCATGGAGAGCACTCTGTTGCTATGTATAGGCATGGTGCACTCAGAGGAATGGATTAGGAGGGTGTTAAGACTGATGGCCAGTGTCAGCCCGCAGCAAGGGTGAGTCATGAGCACTCCCACCCCTCTGAATTTCCACATATTGTTCCACCTCTTGAACCTTTCATGCCTGAATGGTTGTCTCCATTTAACCAGCGTTGTATTTTCATATGATTTTATAGGGTGAGAGATGACTGGTCAATTCATTTCGTTTCAACTGAGCTGACTTTATTGACGTTTGACATGTGTTACTCATAAAACAAGCAGTATCTCTCTCAGGAGGGATCAGACACTGTTCATTGGTTTATAGTGGTGCGTCCTTTATGACTTTACAGGCTTGAGCAACCAGAGGCCGCAGAGAGGCACGGTCCCTTTACATAACACAGGGACTCGGTTGACTGTGCCCCCGCGAATGACTGACAATCAGTAATCCACTGACAAGGAATCACCGCGAAATGTGCGAGATAATGCATGCGGCGCAGGCATCCTACAGTTGAACCTCAATTATGCAAATGCATCGGGGGGTATTTATATTTCTGTGTGTTATTTTTTACTCGATTCAGGGATGCGCTGGTGCAGATGCCAAACGCCACCTCTCACTCGGCGTCGTTCGTCTCCGGCTCATGAGCTCGCACCAAAATCACATTATCATGCGCTGCAACCTCTGCGTGTAGCCAGAGATGTGGCTCACTGGGAAAAGACACTGGATCCTTATGCAGGGCTCTGAAAACATGACAGCCAGCAGGATAATAAGGACTATTTTTTTCCTCTCATCCTTCCTCCTTTTCCTAATGACACCACCTTCCAGCCCATTTGACAACCCGTTATAATGGAATTACTGGCCATACATATCACCCGTAATAGGCCAAATGCTATGTCTCACATTGTCGGTGCTTACGTGCACAAGCATTCATGCAAGAATTCGGGATTTAGTACTTCAGCGCCCGCTCTACCTGCAGCCCTATTGGCTATTAACCTCAGTGCAGCTCAGGTGAACACAAAATGAGCTGAGCGAGTCCGACAGATTTCCCACTGGCCCATAATTTGTTTCCTACAGTCAGTCCAAGAGTTTGTAGGAACATAACACACACGCTCGGAGGACTGAAAGTTTAGCTAGGAAAATTGAAGGATGCTGAAATGATACTCCTCCATTACCTCTGACAAAACCGGATCCTGCGGTATCTCACTTGAGCCTTACATAATAATCCAGGCCAAAAATCTGGGTTCAGTCCCTAACTTTCCAATTCTTGCCTTTTGCCCGCTTTCGAACAACTTCTTCTCCACGCCATATTTTCCCTCTTTTAAGTACACTGTCCCTTATTAATTACATGGAGATCTTCAAACAGAAATCTTTAATGCTCCGACTCATTCCCATTCATGACAGCCTTGTCTGCGTGCCTTGGAGGTGCAGCCCTGGTGCGGGAGACAAACTTTTCCGCTGCTAAAAATAGCCTCATCCAACATTCCCCTCATCCTAGTTTTCAGGGGGAGACACACGCCCAAAGACGTAAAAAAGAGCATAAATAAGGCAGAGAGGAGGAATGCTCACAGCATGGAATGCTGCAGGGGACAGTTATTATTTTTGGCAACAATTATGACACAACAGCACTTCTGTGAGTTTTGGCTCCCCCACCCCACCCCCATCCTCCACGCCGCCCAGTAACATTTGAATCATCCATGAATGATTTGCTCACCGCACATTTCTGGTGCCCACACGACTTTCGGAGAAGTCGGTGTTATTTGTGCATCTTTATATGGAAGTGTTCTATTGGTGGAAGCGTTTTAAAATTTCTCGCAGCGCCTGTTGGGGTTGTGAGTGCAGATGAAGATCAATGATAAGAGCCTCCATTAGAGAATCTAATCAAAAGTAGCAAAGCTGAGCAATAGTTTCCAATTTGGTGTCTTTGTCCAGGAAATTGAGCTTGTGCAAAAATAAGAGTGCCGGGCCTTTTGTTGTCGCTGACCGTGTTCAATCACAGTTGCTTACTGTACCTCCTGTGGCAAGCTGACCTCTGGACACTGTAACCGGTGTTTTGACCCGGCTTATATTCTGTCATACATGCAGTAATGCACAATCAGAGGGGTTAATAGCATGTACTCTGCTGTGACCCCAGGGGACACACTTCCTGAAGAGGTCCTCATACCCACTCAGCCCCTGGGGCCTCAATGTGGACCTCAGGAAATATTAATTCCTCACCGAGCTTTAGTGTAGGTCAATTTGGGTTCATCTTGGAGGGAGAAAGCTCGGCTGTGGAGCCTGGGATGATGGATGCATGCCATGGCTTCTCTGGCCCTCTATCACTGGAAGTGTGAAATATAATATGTGCATTACCTGGGACCAAGAAGTCTTGTTCTTTGAGTGTTAGGGTGGAATTAAATGGGTTTTATATTTTTGTGAATGTTAAATGACTCCAGCAGCAGTAATTCCAGTGTCATTGTTGTATTACGTGTAATACGCTAATTTTTTTAACAGCAGGGTCATTGCCTTCGAGCTCTGCTGGAGTGCTTTCAAAGGAGCCTAAGCAAACAAAATGCTTAATTCGGGATCACTCGAAACCTGTGCACACTTCGGCAACCCGCCCCACTTACTGTTGATTCATGAAAACAAACAATCCATCACTGTCGACGGTACAAGCGCTTTTGCACAAGTAATGCAACGTGTGGTATTTCCCCGAGGCACCCTGCAGACCTTGCTAAACTGTTAAAACCCCCCTGGGACTGCCATTTATCTGGCCCGCCTCCAACTGGGTTTCAGACTCATCTCATCCACAGCAACTGTCCAGCAGTAACAACTAAACAACTGCAGACATGAGAGCTTTTTTTTAACAAACGAGGCGATGGCTGTACGAGAGAGCTGCTGTCTGGGGGCTGAGGCGGAAGAGAACTTTCTAGTTCTCGTCCTCTTTGTCTCTGCTTCTCTCTCTCTCTCTCTCTCTCTCTCTCTCTCTCTCTCTTTAGTTGCTGTCTAACTCAGAGAGAGCGCTCATTGTTTTTGGGTGTGGGAGGATCTGAATTCAAAGGCTGCACGGTCTGCAGCTCGCCGGAAGATAGTTAATTTTTTTTTTTTTTGCAAGGAGAGGGTGAGCCAAGGCGAGGTGATGTGAGGTGAGGCGAGGCGAGGTGAAGTGAGGATTTTACTAACAAAATGAGAGCGAACGCTGTCCATTTGACATTTTGATATTGGAAGATATTATCATATTAACCTGCTCCAGACCCCAGCAGCTACATGATGTGACAGTGTCACATTTGTCTGTGCATGCATGTGTGTGTGTGCATATGTTGTGTGTGCATCTGTGGCAGAACTGGTGAGAATATCGCCTCATGCATGCATCTATTTTTGCATGTATTTTTGTTTCTTTGGTCAATAGCATGAATACATTTGACATGTACAGTATTAGTGGACGTGAGTGAGTCGAGGACGTTGCACACAGCAACGGTGATTTAATGACACTGAGTGAGCACTGAGGGAGACAGTCTTCCCTCATCACTGCCTCCAGAGTCTTGATCGATTGAATCATTGAGTGTTCCTCAAGAGACTGGTGGATAACAGAGAAACTAGACTAACACCTCCCACTGAATAGCTTCCTCTAAATAGCCAATGGGGAGATGACGTACAACGCAGATCGAAGAACGTTACCCAGCCTTAAACTACATTGCAGAGGATCGACGGCGGTAAAAATATGAAGTACTTGGAGCTAGCTCAGATTTGCTGTCAGATGTAAAAACAATAGAAATTGAATCAAGTAGAATCAGCATTGTATAGGGGATTCCTTTCCAATGGCAAGGCATATCAAGAGAGGCGGCATCACTGAAGGTGAGCTTGGGGTTTGGCACATCTGCAGTTAGGAGTAGTCTGTATTGACCGTGCGATGAGGATGGGTGGTGCAGTCCTCATGAATATATATGGAAAAAAGCTGGTTACTCAGTGATAAGACTGAGTAACCAGGTAAGAGAATGGTCCTCTGTGATAGACACTGAAATCAGCCTAGTTTTTAGGTTGCTGTCTATCCCAAACCCTAACCTTTTCTTCTATTATTTGTATGACAAGTCATTTATATGACAGTGTCGAACCCCAAGTGTGCCTACTGGCAGCCATCTTTGGGGATGCCACTGAATAACTTTATTGATCTTTCCATTGTGGCATAATAAACATCTACGCATCTCTTGCTTTCGCCATGTGGGAGTTCAGCTAAAGCTAATTAGCTGTGTTACTGTTGACAAACTTGTCAGCTTATGTGACAGCAAAGCTGCTGGCATACCAGATAAGGCTTAACTACTTCCCTCACCAAGTTTTTGTTTATTTGATTAAAAATACAAAAGCAATTAGTTTCTTTCTTTCTCTCTCTCTCTCTCTCTCTTTCTTTCTTTCTGTCTTTCTTTTTAAAATTCTTTAATTCAATTTCCTTGAGACTATGGCAACACAATGTGTTTTCCGTTAGCCAAGCATCAGGCTAGCTCAGTCTGGTGACTAGCTTGTTGTGTGAATGCGTGCAGCTGTTTTGACCACCCAAAAATATGCTGACTTGCCAACATCCAACATCTGCTCTCATCCACTCCGCATTCTCTCTGATTGTAAACCTTTTATAAAATGGGAACTAAAGAGAGAGAGCCAAAAAAAGAGAGAGAGAGAGAGAGAGTGAGAGAGAGAGAGCAGCCGGAGGCGACATTTTGACCTTTACAATCGACTTAAGCCACACCCGCCATGTGACCATAAAGATTGTGTGATCAATCTTATGGGCAAAACCGTTACTGCTTAAATTAGCTCCAATACCATTTAGCATTTATGTCGTCATATACCACTCTTCTCTGAGTCCTGCCTCCCCCTGTAAATGCAATCGGACCACAATCAATGTTTACAGATTCAGGCATCAATTCCATTTGTGATCAATGGAAGTTTTGCACTGAGCAGCCCAAAAGGAATTAGCAACGGAGCCTCGGAGCCTCATGCTCACTAAGAATACACAATATTAATAACTCAAGTTAATGAGTTATTATCTGTCGCCCTTATCAGATTGACAAAACCCATGGCATTAGCAGAGTGCCGAACGAGAGGACCAGCATCAATTAAATCCCCACCTCCCATTGTTCACGTCCAGGCAGCATTAAAGTATGACAAGTGAAGCATAATTAGGTATTAAATTGTATTAAATTGACCATTGAGTGAAACAGATTCACAGCGTGTTTCATATATTCCCTGTTAATTCAAGCAAAACAACATTAATCCATCATAAGCATGCCTCGCTGCATGCCTCGCCTCGCCTCACCTTGTCCTGTGTTAATTCATCCCCCTCCTTGCCTCCCTTCCCCTCTTCTCCTCTCCGGCTTTTCAAGACGACAGAGACGATCGGAGACGGCGCGGCGCTTGTTCTCGTTTACAGTGGGATCACATATTTGCACGCACAAGCTTCACCGGATCAAAGAGTTTGTTGATTCTGAATCGCACCTGCAAATATTGAATACTTTGTAATTTGTGTTTCCCCATACTTGTGTAATCTCCATATTGGAGGCAAATACGACGGCATCAGGGAAAACAAAGGCATCAACTCTCTCTGCGTTATCCCAGCTGTTTTGTTCTTTATTAAATTACAATCCTGCTCGTTGCGAAGTCGTGTGTGTAGCCTCATTTATTTGCAGCACGCGTGCGTTTCACAGACAGCAGTTTTTCAAAGCTCAGGCCTAAAGGACGACTATTAGAGGGCAATCAAGAAGCAGTGTGATGCAACGATGCGGTCGCCGCCCTCAGGGGCTCACGTTGTTGGATATGGAGATGAGAGTAGGAGGGATATCAGAGGCACTTTAATTGATTTCAAAGGAGGAACAGGCCACACGGATCTTACGGACAAATATATCTACAGTACAGCAGTTTGTGGGGGGGAATGGATGATTTAAGAATGACGGCAACAACGGGGCCGACTCGACACAAATAACTCACCGTGAAGTAATTGCAAGAGAGCGAACTGAGGGCGTGATGAAAAAAACAGAAAGGTGGCCTAGAGTCTTGGTATAATTCAGTTCTCCTAGCTCATCCCATGGTGCATTGAACACCCAAGTATTTGCCTCTTCTTCTGGGTTTGATATTATTATACACTTTAATTAAGTATACTAAGGTTACTTGTACAAGCACTAAAGAATACTCAAAGTACATTATTTTTGGTATATTTTTTTATACTTATATATTTAAGTTTCAATTAAATGGTATTTAATATGTACTTTAGATGTGCAGAGTACACTTTGCTGTACTCTCTTGGGACTCCTTAAATTGTAATATACTTAAAAATACTTTTCAAATCATTCCTCATTTACTTAAAATAAGTGTGCTCAAATCATATTTTAATTATTTTGCAGTGACAAAAACAAAACAAAAAACCAAAGAAATTTGAAATGCACAGCGAACATTTATGGTCCCACTTCAGAATACTGTATCTATGTGTACTTATGACATACTTTTATGTAAAATGATCAAAGTGTGCTTAAAGGTATTAAAGTATACCTTAAGACAGTACAACAAAACACTAATTAAATATATTTGTCTCGCATTTAAATTTACTACTTATGGTGTTGCTTTGTGTGCTTTGTGCTTTAAATGCACTCATTACTATTCTTTTATATTTTATGTACACTTAAGTGTATTTTATTTTTACTAGGGAACAGCAGTGATGTTGCAGCCTTTACAAGCCTGCTGCAGTTTTATAAACCAATCTGCATTAACATTCAAAGCTATGATGCATCTCTGTTGTTCTGTTGTTCCTCATGGTCACCGGTTAATAAAACTCAAATCTAGACTCTTTAGAGCCTCAGCGGAGCAGCCAAGAGTCACTTTGACATCTACCACCTGTGTGACAGTCGTTGTACGACTGGCGCTGGCTGTTGTGACTGTTGAATTTCCCCGTGCAGCCTGCGTGGCCTCGGGCGAAGACTAACATCCTCGTCCTGCCTGTGATGAGCTCCGGCTTTTGTTTCCAAGCAACCTCCCGCTCAGAGCTTGGAGGAAATGAATGACGACAGACGCTGTGCAGTCTTGATGGGTCGAGTGGATGGAGAGATGGATAGATGGTCGGATAAATGGAGGTCTGCTGTGAGAGCACTTCCTCTGGAAGAGTTTGAGTTACAAACAGTTGCGTCAGAGATTGCAATTTCTGTGTTTCTGTAACTGAATGTTGACCTCTCTCTTGCATTCTCTTTCTTCCCCCCTGTCTGTGGCAGTCTCCTCCTTCTCTTGGTCTGTCTTCCACTTTCTTTTTCTTTGTTGTTCTCTGGCGCAGCAGAAATACAAACACACAAACGCAAATACCCTGTGCTAAATGGTCTGATATGAAGCGTTACCTCGGCTCACCTGACAGAGGTTCAGACCCGGTTTGTTGATGAAATCCTCGCTGCAGTGGAAGGGGGCGCAGTGAGACCCCTGGGAATGAAAATGAACAGAAGAGGTATTGTGATAAAAGACAGTGGGAGAGTACAGGGCAGGAGTATCAGCTGAAAATGGGCTACATGTTCAACCCATTCAGACTCAATACAGAGTACCTGCACACTGTTCTTGTGACTCACTGTCAATCTCTCTCTGTCTCACAGTGTTATGTTGAGGAAAACAGGAGACGGCTGCCTCCAATCCAATCCAGCATGGCTGGTTTCGAGTCCAGGGTTTCCGTCTCTCCCCTCATCCCATTACAGCTACTTGTCTTGGATCTGGGGGGAAACTAAATCAGCGCGTTGTCTCCATTGAATTATTACTCGAATCATGTGGTTTGAGTGAGTGACTGGGGAGGCAGACGAGAGCCGGTGTGTCCCCGTACAAGTGCTTTTTGCGCGGATGTTGACTATCGAGGCCACGCGAATGTACATATCTGATCTACTGTAACTGAATGACTCTTCAGCAGGTCTTGTGCAGTGCCAGTGGGATCGGTGGTTCAGCCAGGGACTCCCATGCAGCCCATGTGCTGAATAATTTCATAAGCTGCTTTTACCTTCATCCAGAATATCCTTTCCCACTGTAACTAGCATCCTCACAAAACTAGAAACTGCATAGCCTCAAAGTATTCGACATAAATTATCAATAATCAATATAAAATATGTAGGAAAAATTAGAGATGTTTGAAGTGATTTAAATTAGTATCTAGAATCTAGATACTAATTTAAATCTAGATCTAGATTCTAGATTGTCAAATGCACCTCATGCTGCATTTTATAATTAAAGAGATAGGTCAGTTATTGACATTTTTCTGATTAGCCTGGGTGCTTACTGTTGGCTGTTTGCATATATTTTCATATTTATGCATATTTTTAATGATTGAAATTTTTGATTCGTGATTTGTCTCACTATGTTCTTCTGCTGTTATTTTGCACACCTTGTAAACATGTTCACATCTTATTCACCTAACATTTTCTAGCATTATGTTACTTTGGTGGCCCCATTTGTTCCATTGATATATGTCCTGCATCTTAAATCGATATTATATCATATCTTGTTTGCTGTATTATATTGCTATTTTGCTGTGATGTGATACAATTTATCATTAACATTTAATTTAACATCTAATGTCATGTAGTGTTAGTCATGTAATGTCATGTCATGTCATCAAAGCTAATCAAACGTCATCTTATACTTCCATACAAGGCACAATGGCTGCATACAAAATAAAAACACTTTTCTGAAGTCATTTCCTTGCATTCAGGCACAACCCACTCAGCCAGGAGAGATCTCCATCAGCAAATAAGTTCTCAACTAAAGACGTGGCAAAGTCAATAGGAAAAAAGACAAATACTTTGCACAGCAGCACATACAGTAAAGCCACATCATTGATATTAGAGGCGGCTGGCAGCTGTTAGCGGCACGCTGCTCAACGCTGTTATCAATACAGCTCCATGGAGTGGTTATATCTGGTGTTTGGCCCCTTCAGTGCTGGCTGGTAAATAGTTTTTGTGTGATGCGTTTAGAGTGCACCTAGGGCACAGTCAATAGCACTCCTTTCATTTCACTGCCTGGAAAACAGGCCAGTAAAACACTGGGACCACCACTTACACTAATTACATTTTACTGTCAGATGTCCACCTCCTCTGCCCAGGGTGACATGCAGACCTTCTTCCACATCAGCATGTGGGAAGAAGGGTGTTTGAGTGCCTGTGAGAGTGCATGCTAGCACGTGTGTTTGTTTACTGTAGCCATGGCTCGCTATTTGGACAATCCTGATTGCACACGGGGAAAGGCGTGGCACTCAGTTGGTGCTGCACTATCACGTCATCAATACCTTCAAAATTGCATGATTTTGCCGATGACCAAAGCCTCCCCCTTGCTTTTCATTATCAGCATTAGAGCTGATCGGGCCCTGATTAACATCACAGCAAATCATTTAACACGCTGATTGACTTTGTAGCCCCACTGCTCCGGGTGACTTCGGAGAAAAAGGCGAGCGAGAGACAAGGATCTGAGAGGGACTGTCTGTATCACCTCCATCTCCAGAAAGTCATTATGGTCAGCCCAGCTCTCTCTCTCTCTCTGGGCTGTGGTGGTCTGGGGAGAGGCTGCTGCGGGGCCCCAGAGCAGGATTAGATTAGAGAGGATTTCAATTGTCTTCTCCAGGCAGAGGTGTGTGGACGACGGCGGCAGCCGGGGGGGCTGCGGTGTTTTTAAAATGACTTCCGTGGTGGAATTGGTTGATGGCTGGACTAGACCTGCCTGTGCCTCCTGAAAAGGTCAATACAGTGTCATTGATTGTCGAGGTCTTCCTGTCATGAACTTCCTGCTTGTTTTAGCATTGCAAAAGACATTTGATGCACTCAGTTATTCTTAAAACAACAATCTTGCCTTTGACATGTCCTGTTTGTTTTTTCACTTCATGATTGCAAATAATAAGCTGTGACAATGCCAAATTCTGCCTCTCATTTCCTACTGAACTCCTTGGCGCTTGCAAAGACAGCAAAGGATGGGGACTTAGGATCATGTTGCTACGGCAACCAGGAACAGTTCTGAGGCTTCCTCTAACAAGTTGCCTGGGAATGCAGTCCTGGCTGTTACATAAGATGTGACTTAGTCTCTCTCTCTCGCACACACATACGCACACATACACACACTCACAGGGCTTTTCCTATGGCAGAATTTCACATTCAGCATGATTTATTCATAGCTGGATAGCTGTGCTGGATTTATGTTTCCACCATGTAAATGCAAGCCCATGCAATCTAGCACACTTGCCGAGAGTTTGCGTGGGGGCATTTTTGGACTCTGCCTGTCAATTTCTGTCGCCATTGTAAATGATAAAGCGGGATTTGAAATGATTCAGATTGAGATGATCAGCGCATGAAAAATCAAGTTGTCAAAACAGATAGTATAACTGTCAAAAGTGCCAATATTGTGATATAGTGTGGGAGGGGAGTGATTGTAGTGGAACATGAGACTTGCTGTATGTGTTCAACACAAGTATTTACACTTCACATCCCAGTCTTTATTTCTGCAATTCTGAAACACAAAAGATGAATGCCAGCACTTGGGAAACACAAAAGGCTTTGGTATTGTCATTCTTAGAGGAACAAGGAATGCTGATCCCGACACTTTGTTAAATTTTCTGTCACCTATCGTTCCGTCCCCGCTTTGACTGTTGGAGGGAGGGGAGCCGAGGAAGACCGCTGAGCGCAGCACAGATAACGCACTTCATCATTAGCCGGCTCACGATAAGTATTCAGACATTCAGCAGGCTCTCCTTATCTGGCCAACATAATCTCTCTCCAGCTAAATACTGTGGCTGCCTGCGGCGCACCACTCCACGGGCAAAATTGAGTGTCGGAGAGAAATTCCCATTTTACTTTTGTTGGGACAGCCCGCCTATAGCCTAATCATTTTTGAAAGGATTAGTGCTTAGGTTGATAGGCTTGTGCACCCAGCTATTTTGGGGACTGTCGGAATATGCATATCACTTGTTACTGGCAATAGGCTTCAGGTGCTTACCTAATGCAGCACGCCGATGCTCCCTCTCCTCCAATACCATCTCATATCCTCCTTTGCCTATTATCTCCCCTGACTCCCCCAAAACATACAGGCAGGCACAAGCCATCTCCCCCTCATCACTGCTGTTGTTTAGACAAGCCCAGTACAATACCCACTTACCTCCCATTGCTTCTCTCCTTGGTCTAATCTAGCCCTCAGCGCGAGCAGGCAGACATCCACCCTGCTGGGGCAG
>OMLF01013350.1:32278-43415 GCA_900302615.1 Holocentrus rufus | reverse complement strand
AAACACTTTAAGAATTGAAACAATACGTTAATGTTTTGTGCTTTGGTGCAAGATTAAAGGGTAACACAGAGGTGGTATCCTTATTTTAGATTATTTCCACTGATCTGATGTAAAATTGCAAAAACTAACAAAGAAATGTTGAAGCCAAAACCGAGACCAAGAAAAAAATTGGCTCAAGCTCAGCTGTTTTCATGTTCGCTATACAATGATTGAAATCACATTTACTTTGGAACAACACGTAGCCGTAACTAAACTTTTACAAGTACTTTTAGAGAAATGTCCAAAACTGTCAATAAATTACTCCCACTGGGCCGCCATTTTAATTGGAGCCAAAATATCTGCAGGGGAATCAGCTATTTAAAATGAAATGTGTACAAAGTGCCATTGCGCCTTTACATGAAAACGCGCTGTTTCAAATGTCTCCAACTCATTTTAGTCACAGACACCAATATTTCTATAAAACAGTGATATTAACACAATTATACAGCAAACCAAGACATTTCATTGTTTTTAAATACTTGGATAATGCTCCATATATTTTAAACTTATGCAATAAGGCTGAAATTAATATCTTCTCCTTCTTTTGATTGACAAGTAATGCGTCTTGAGAGATGAACCTGCCAGAAAGAAGTTTTCTCCTTATTGGGAAATCCTATCTCTTATTATTAAACTCAAAATATAAGAAATATACAAAGTCTGATAGAGTCGCGCAAACAAAAACACTTTAAACAAAAAGGTTTTCTAGTTTGTTGCGTGGCACATAGTTTGCAAGGAAAGACCAAGCAATCCATGACCAACACAAATTAATGCAACATTAAATCCTGAGATGTGCGGTGGTGCGCTGTCAAATGACAAATGTAGCAGAGAAAATGATTAATGCATACATCTATAAAACAGTCACAAGCAGGCATGAGAAATCAAGGACCATAAACGACACAAAAATCTATTACACATTTAAACCTGTCAGAGGAAATTGATAAATAATGTTGCATTATTCACTGATACTGAAGTAAGTTTGTAAGAACAAAGTATAGAGAGACAGGAGACAGCGTTGAATTGATGTTACAGTCAGTCAAAGACGTTGCACCTGTGGAGCTAACCCCAAAAAAACAGATGATCATCTTTGTAGTTGGGTTGGAGGTTACAGCACAGCAAACATGGAGGGGGGATGGGAGGTAAAGCAGAGCGGAGACATGAAACGGGAAGTGTCAGAGCTGAGGCAAAAGAAAAATACAGGAGAAACAGGACCATTTGATAGTCAGCATGTATTCTAACTGCTGTTTGTATCTGGTTCCCAATATCGCCTGCCTTCCTTATTTTTATACTTTAAATTACACATATATAGTGTATTGTATAGCAAGTAATAATATTATTTGAGTAGTTTTTTGCAGTAGTGAGCAAACCAGAGTGGGGAAAATCAATAATTAGTTATGTTGACCTGGCTTTGATTGGCCACTGGAGTATGTTGCACACAAATTAAGTTTGTACTTTATAGTATTTTAACCTATTTTGAGGTCTATTTGCTCAGATACTGTATTTAGAGGCAGACCACAAAAGAAATGGATGAAAATTCAATAAAACATGACTGGTTCTCCGTAAAATAAACGCCCGAATGCCTTGATAAAAGTAGTTTTTTATGACTGAATAAATACATGAATTTTACACTGAGAATTTGTAGATTGTATCTATAGTGGTAGTCTACTGTAATGCGTAATAATAAACATTGTCCAATTTCTGAATCACTTTCAAATTTTACCCAAGTTTGATACACACACACACACACACAAAAAGGCATTTGACACAACATAGAAATCCTGTTTTTAATATTGTCAAAACATTAAATGTAATGTGTTATTTTTTTATGTTTTTAGTGTTTTTGAGGTTTAGTGACAACACCGTGTATCTAATGCTGTGCCATTCTCTCATACTGAGTTCAATATTTTGCTTTTTCTTAACGTTTTGCTCTGAAGTTTGGTTTTGTGTTTTCTGTCGTCGATAGATCTGCTCAAGAGCTGTTATTATGACACTTAAACCCTGCGGACCCTGCTAAGGTCTCAAGGGTTCATGATCCAAAATGACAAGTAGGTTTGACAAAATGTGTCTGATGTATCTGTATGTGAGTATACTTACAACTGGTGATGAGTGCTGCGCGTCCTTCAGAGAACGGTGCAGTTCAGCAGTGATCTGGAGCCAGGCGGAAATGCTGAATATTTAGATAAAAACCTGGTTTTAAATGCCGTTGCACCTCCCTCACCACCGATTGGTCTGAAACAAAGGAGACAGATGTTGGTCAAACCCCAAATCAGACTAATGACCTTTTCATTGGTTGTCAGGAGGAGGAGGGCGCGATCTCTTCACCAAACTTTCCTTTGCTTTCTTAGACTGTTTGAGCTGTTAGCTTAAGTTATTTCTGAGGGAATAAAACATATGTTCTGTACTGTAATATTAGATATATTTAAAACAAATTATCTTGTCAATGTAAATACACCATGTTTTAAGTCAGTGATTCAAAAAACAAATTTTCTAATGTATCCACTGGATAAATAAACAAATAAATAAAAACAAATCATCTTAATGGAGTAAAAAATGTATTTGACACTGTGCCTGATACCATTAAGCATCAAATTTGTGAAGGGTTTCTTTGGATTCATTATCTATCTTTGGCACATTCTCTATAGCACACGGATGGCTAACGGCCTAATTTATTGTAATTGCTTCGCTGATTTTCCCCATGTCACGTAATTATACTGATTTAGCTACATAATTAGTGTATCACAATTCAAGCCATGAACTGTTAGCCCAGGCTTGGCAAAAACGGTTGATAAACGCAAATTAAAAGTGCAATTGTTTCTAAAAAAGAAAAGCACAGATAAACCTCTGAGTGCTGTAAGCAAAAAGAAATTGTTTTGGTCAAAAGGTCTCGCTGAAAACGGCTGTAATGACAGAAGGTCGGCTCGGTTTAATATTCATATGGGAAGGTGAAGAAAGGGAATTGTATCTTTAGTAACCTTCAAATCCAAAGAACACAACCAGCGCTCTCACAACACCAAGGTCGGCACCTTTCGGCATATTCACATTAAGTTGGTTTTCCATCAGGCCAGATTTAGTTTTAGACTGAATATCTGTTTTCTCACCAAGATCAGTCATGGAAATTGACTTTATTCATAATGTTAACAAAGATCGGATTGCTGGAAAATGCTGCTGTGTGGAAAATGGGAGTTACGTAAAGTCACTGTAGGTTAAAGTTTAATACTTTGACCTACAGTCAATTTGCTTTGCTCCCATTTTCAAACAACCAAATAATTCAATATTAAAGTTTAAGTATAAAATCTTTGAAGGCAGATTCTAAGATGTCTGGAAAACAAAAAGAATTCATCGGCCAAAACAAAGCATTTATTTTTTTCAAATCAGATTGAGTCCCACCGCATTTGTGTATTTCAGAATACCAAAAAGGAACATTTCGCACAAAATAACAATAGACTTGGGATTTAAAAGTTATCATCCTACAATCTGTTCATTTTGCCCTCGATTTCTACTCTGAGAAATTATAAATTCCTAATTATTAATAGTAAAAAGGTCGATTAAAATTCACAAGTGAGGATAGACTGCGGGATTTAACGGGCGATCCCATAACTAGAAGATGCAGGTTTTATGCCCATGATAACCTGCGTCTGTCCCCGAACGAGATACTGAACCCCCACCTGCTTCAGCGGTGCCGCTCAACTCCGATCCCACAGCTGAAACGTGTCTCACAGCTAAACGCCTGTATTTTGTAAAAAAAAAAAAACATTTTGCTTTTTCAATACCATCCAGTTTTCACGGAGATACGGGCCAACGGTTATACTTTCAGATTTCATTATGTATCTCAGCGATGTAAGGAAAACCAATTCTCTGTGCGTACAATATGAATTACACTTTGCATAATATTGTAACTCAGTTCAGGAATTTCTGCACTTTTCTGTCACTTTTCTTCTCTTTACAATGGATACATGTACACCTGTGCACCAGCTAAACATCTGCTTGTACTTATCTCTGCTCTTAACCTGTTGTAGAGTCACGCCTGCACTCAATACAACAGTAAGCCTTGAGGAGAGCAGAACATCTGTGCATCTTTTCTGTTTGTGCTGTTGTTTTAGTTTGCCTCTGACGGCTTATTGTGGTTCTTATTGAATGCGCACACACACCTATAGGGACTGATATCTCTATCCCATTGTGTTGAAGCAGTAACCTTAGTTGTGCTGAAATACTGAAGAAGAATAAGAAAAGCCTGTACATGTCATGGTAATCGGGAGGTTTTGTTTGGTATAATCTATCGACAACAAAGAAACGCGGTTTTTGAAAAAGCGTAAGAGGGATGTAAATGAAATTGCTATGGCTATTGCCGTCGACGTGTTTAATTTTCCTTCTTCCTCTCTTGCAAAACCTGAAAACAAATATAAAACCTTACATGAATACTTGATACCAGAAAAGGAAAGTCTGCAAAATACGACATTTTCTAGTTGTAGGGCAGACTGGAGTGGGCCAGCAACAGAGGGAACAAAGTCATTAAAATACAGACTGCTGGAGGGTGCACCAGTTTGAGATTCATTTGAATACAAACTCTGTCTGGTACGATGTTGAAGCATTTCAGTTTTTAGGCGCTTTTCCTTTAATGCACCTAAAGGGATGATGAAGTGATTCGCCTATGAACTCTTTAAGGACAGCAAGGCCCATGTCAGGGTGTTAATGACAGCTGTGGGGATCAACTGGGGAGCAGAACTGTAGAAACACACTCCTGAGGTGGTTTAGAGACTTGAACCACAACAAGGACAAAACAAACATCTCACTCTCGTCTCATCTGTCTCTCTGAGGTTTTCTGCTTGACTCTGTACTGCCATCATGAAGGGCCCAAACCCTGCCTCTGTTCCCTCTGAGCTTGAAACGAAACGGATCTTTTGTTTCTTCTTGACAGCAGAACCTGCACATATAATGGCTGACAGTATATAAGGTCTCGCATACTTACTTTCACATTAGAATTTAAAAAAAAAAATGTTAATGACTTTACAAAATAGGGGCAGTGAAGTTGAGATTTCTTCTTAACGGTTCTCTGTCAGACAGAGAATGAGTCATATTTGACAAACAGTCTTTCTTGGGGCTGCTATTTTGATAGAAAACACCTGAAAGTGAGGACTCCCTCATTAGTCAGACACCTACAGCGAGGGCGTTGTGTACCACATCATCTCATTTCTGAAAGAGAAAAAGACAGATAGTGTGGGCCAGGAGGCAAAATGAAGGGGTGAATTGCTTTTTCGTATATCTCCTGCTTACTCTCAGTTCATCCTCCACTTTCTCCTACATAGGGTTTCCCTCTGTGAGCACCTTCTCTGTTTTTCGTTGTGTTTCTGCCCTGGCTCTGGCCACTACAAGTTAAAAATGTGAATCGACCGAAGGTAGGCAGCCGAAAAGGTTGTCTGAGGTCCCGCAAAGACGGGGTGGAACCTGGTCTGAACTGTACATTAATCTCTGTCTCTTAACTGTCTGCAGCTGCTCTGAATGTTTTAGAAATAAACAATAAATGTCAGTGGAAAAGAGGTCTGTTACATCACGAGGGGAACTTCATTCAGGGCACTCTGAAACTTCAAGAGTTGTGAAACAGCAGATGAGCTGAAAATGACGCTTTTCTTTTCAGTTTCTCTCACCCTTGTATCATTTCTATCACACGTTGATGGTTTTAACTTGCTGCTGTACAATTATTTCACCAGAATGGAAAAAATGATTGCTTGTATTTGTATGTATGTGAAAAGGACCTTCATATAATCATATAATCGTCATATAATCCGTTTATATGACGCATTTGAGTTAAAACACTGGTAATGAGACAGTTAAAGGTAAAGTGAGTTTGGTTGAACAAACTCTTCACTATGAGCAGCAATTTGATGGAACTTCAGCACAGTTATTTATATTGTGGGAAAACTCCCTTACATTTCAGTAAGCGATAGGGCACATTTCATACAGTAAAGCTGTGATGAATTTGAAGTTTTTATAAGAAGATGATATTTGTTTACCACTGAAAAACTAAAACAAGTACAGGTGCTGTAGAGTCCCAGCTTGACGTAACTGAAGTTACAACAGTCTTGGAATAATCAGGACAATAACATCATCTACCAATATATTGTCAAGATGAATAAATCCACTCCACTATACTGCAACGTTTCAGCAGGTGCGCTGTCATTCAGCATCATATCATAGTAGCCTATTTGCCAAAATGTTTCGTAAGCGTTGCCCAGACTTAATAAATTCCACACCTGTTACACAAAACTGCTCTGCTAGCTCAGTCTAGTTATAACTAAAAAACAAAATTGACTATGCTCATCAGCATCAGCACTGCCGAATGAAATCTGGGAGCATGTGAGTGGCGAACGAAATGTGGATAGTGCGCAGTATCGGGCTGATCGCCAGTCAGATGACAATCTTGTTAAATACAAGGAATGATTGTTGGAGTTTAGCAAAAATCCCAGAAAGGTTGTGTTTAAATATATAAAACTCAGTTACGTGACAATTGTTCATAACATCTGAACTGATGCTTTTATCTTAATTAGACACTCAATAAACTAAGAAAACAAAAATATGTATTCAACTATTTTCTCAGGTATCGCAAATAATCTTGATAGTGCACTGGTATATAGAGGTTGAATGGTGCTGGTATATACTGGTATGTAAGGGTTAAAGGGGCGCTACGAAGGGTTGATTGAACACCGTGAAGAAAGCCCCGTTTAGACTCAACTGACAAAAACATGGAACAAGCACGTAATTTACGACAATGACCACAAACCATGTGAACGCAGCCTTGAAGTTTTGTACTTATTCCATGTTATTTGTCAGCTGATTCAACAGAATCCTCCTCATAGGCCTGGTGAGGGCAACCAGTACAATAAACCATCAACTTTTGCTTACTCTACATTTTTGGTCAGTTGAATCTGGAGGGTTCCTGCTTGCCATGCAATTTTAAACAGGGAACCTTGAAATGGTTCTGGTATAAACTGGCATACACTGTATGGACTAAGTATCTGATGGACTGACTGACCTGAATTTGCCTCCTGGTGCCCTTGTCTTGCACCTTGGGAATGATAACCCAGGTAGAAATACAAGAGGAGGAACAAGTATCAGTTCAAAAATCTCAGTTTCTCTTTGAATGATGACTTGCCATGAAAGGGAATCCCATTGTCTCATATGAAAACCCCACTGCAACATGGCTTTTAGTAATTTCGTGAAAATGTATTGAGGAGAAAACAGAGAAAAGGAAACACCTGGTGCAGCTTGGTGATTGGTTTCAGATAAAAAGAAATATACATAGAACCTCTAAATGCAAACATAGGCAGAGATAACGGCTAGTGCTGGCCACTAAACTACAAGGAGGAAGAATGTGTGTGTTTAATGACTTTATGCTTAAAAAATCATATGTTTCTAGATGTAACGGGTTAATGCTGAGAAAACTTGAACGCAATGCTTTAATAACAAACTGGTAAACAGTAAAACACATACTGGCACATAAAGGGCATCTTTGGCATTAACAGTAAAACAACATACAATGCGGATTTTGTTAGATGACTTTTTCTAAACCGAGTAATGTTCAGATTACCACTGCAACATCGAGTTGTGACCATCTAATCCCTTTATTGTTTCTTACTTGCGTAATCTGATGCCTCACATGAAGCCGGTCAACTGTAGGCCTACTGATAAATACACGCAGCAATTTCTGAATAGTAGCTTCCATTTATCAACTGATTACAAACATCAATAACTTGTTTACCACTGTCATATGTAATAAAGTTAAAATAATACGCACTACGCAATGTGTGGCTTGAGATAGTGAGTAGAGAACGCACTATTGTAATAGTTAATGGTTGATTCCTACTGTATTTGTCCATGCTGAAAATAATAACATTTGGGTAAAAAAAGTGATCTTTGATTTTGCTGTTACCATATTATGTGACTCTGTGTATCACTATGCTGCACAGTACACATGCATGTACCAGACCGGCCATGTCAAATCAGCCATTTTGTCGTTTTATGACTGATGTTGGACGTTATTTCAACATTTCCTATTTGGTTATGTTCTGCTTATTAGATAGAAAATTGTGGTAGTCATAGGTTGATAATATGCAGACTGCATACATTTGGAATTCCTTATGTTAAATTTTAGCCGGACTCGGGTGTCGAAATACTTATCGTCCATGTCAGTGTTCAGTCAGCAAGTCAGCAAGTACGAGTGCTTCACAAGGTTCAATCTTAATCCTAATACTTGGTTTGTTTAATTTTGGATTGATGCACAAATCAGGTACAAAGACGATATCTGCCAGTTGTTGACATGGGACTTAAATTAATCTTGAAGCTGTAGGTTTTCTTCACTACTGTATGGTTAAGGATTGGACCAAATTAGAATTGTGTTTTAGATTACCGATGAAGAAAATACTTTCATTACGCAACTACTTCTCAGAAACCTGTGCATGTGTGTCCTGGAGAATTAATGTTACAGTTATACACACTTCATGTCACACGCAGCATATGGATTGTGATAAGCATATATTCAGTACATATACACAATATGGCATACAGGTTACTCTCTGTAGGCACACTGTAAGCTATTTGCACTGTAAACCCTCTGTTCATACACTCAACAGACGGATATGAATCTTTAAGTTTTAAGTAGTTACGATGACTTTACTTGGCACGATAAAAACCTAATGGAAGCCGTTCACTGGCTCCACATAACATAACGACGAATAACAAAGCATTCATGACTATTCACCTTCAAAACTCAATTTCAACATTTTGAAAAGATAAATCATTTTGTATTCATGACAGATATTTTGTCCACATGTTGAATCAAAGGTCAAAGCTACACGTTATGGATTATTATTGCTCTGTTTTTTACAAATATGTATTTTTTGCTACAAATGATCTGGGTAATTTCATTGATAAATATAGTTTAATTCTTTTATTTTTTAGTTTTTTGTGAAACAAGTCTTGACATTGATTTTCAAGTGCTTTTGAATAGCAGGGAATGCTTTTGAAAGTATGTGAGTCACACTGATATTTGAATATATCAGTAATCAGACAATCAGATGGGACAAGACTTTACACCAGGCTGTACCTTTGGTATCTGTCGGCACCAACAAGATGGACTAAACTTCCAGACCTAGGATACGCGTACATTTTCAGAGGTTTACTCTGCATCGCTGCTAAAAACAGAAACGTCTCTACTTGTGAAAGATCTGTAAATATTCAGCCCACCTCCAATCCTGACGGTTGCAAAATCATCCACAGTTATTGCACAAGTTTTGATCTTAACCCAATATCAAACTAAAGTAACAGAGAATTCTATTTTAGACCTTTCTGTTTTGTTTCCAAGAAGTGATCTAGTCAGGCCTGAAGGTGCAGCAAAATGGTTGTCAAATCCAAGTCCAAGAGCGAAACTGGACCTTTTTGAGTATTATTTGAGTTCAATGATAGAATAGAGACACATCATTCAAAATTGCTCAAGTTAATAGTATTCATCAGCATTTTTCAGCAGAAGATCACATTGTACAGCAAGAACACTGGAGATATTCAGGCCTGTCATTTTCTCACAGTGTTTGAGATCAGTTATGTCATTCTCTGGGGGCGATGTGACACCTAAAACATAAATGACACAAGCCCAGAGGTGAGATAAATCAATTTTACCTGGGATGAGATCAAGTTCATCTGGGATGAGATCAAGACTTTAAAAATGTGGTTTGGACCAGACATGAAGACCAAATCGGACAACTACAGCACTGCTTTACCCCCTCTGTGTCCCTGTGCCTCTCTCCAAGAATGGATCTTAAGCGGCGTCTGTCAGATATGTCAATATTTCTTGAAACTATCGCTCCACAACTCTCAGACAATCTGCTGTGCTGAATTATCTTCCCTCTGTAAGAGATGCCTTCCTCGTAAATCAGCATTTGATGAGGAGAATATCAAGTATATGTTACCGAGTACTCACGCGTGATGTTCTCAGTGCAGCGATGAATTCGGATCTGACATTTCGAAGGCTGTATGCACTGTAGCTACAGAAACACACACGCACACACACACACACACAGGAAGTTAGACTGTACTGTGACCCCATCCTCCTTATGATGTGAGTAATGGATTACATAGAATATAAAGTAACTTTTACACACACACACACACACACCACAGAATAGAATAAAATAGTAGAACTCATGTTGGTCATATGATGTGCATTAATTTTTCAAAATAAGGGAGACCTAATTTTTTTTTTTTTTTTTTTGTCACTCAACTGAATATGGGCCATTGGTGGTCTTGTGTGATAGCAGGGTGCTGACAGGTGTTTACTGTGTATTTCAGTATATGTCGTGCTGCACTGCTCATAACACCTGCGCGCACTGTACTGCACCAGTTCTGGGCGACCATCTGTACAACTGAACCAGTGTCTCATAGCGAGAGTACAACACAAACCGTGTCGATAAAGTACTGAGAGAACTTCTGATACCGTGGTGATCAGGCATATAAAGTTTTTATGGGGGTAGAAAAAATCCTCAGAAATGTTTAATATCTTTATCTTTTATTGAACATGAAAAAAAGTCATATCAAACTTAAGTATAATGTCCAGTTTTTTCATTTACAGCATACAAAAATAGAGAAAGTATACATTTTATAAAAAATACAGACAGTTTTAAATGCAGAAATACAGAAAAGTTAAAATATATGACATATGAGCTGAATGTAATTTCAAGATGCAAAGCTGTATAATTTTATTTTACAATGATGCACATAATGACATAATAGGCTTAAAATGTTAATGGGCTCTGTAAACTAAACCTAAGTATGTTTTCCTCTGGAGCGGCTGCCTTTTGGCCCATTTGTATTCAGTTCACTGGCTGCATTCAGTGCAAAAGCTAAAAGTGCCCACATCATTACATTTGATTTTTATTTTCATCAAGAGCATTTGAAAGCCCATTTACATTCATGCCATATTCACTCTGGGGTCCTCTCTCTCTCTCTCTCTCTCTCTCTCTCTCTCTTCCTCTCGCTCTATCTCTATCTCCTCCTCCCTCTTTCCCTCTCTCTCTCCCTCTCTCTCTCTCTCTCTCCGTCCCTTTCTTTCTCTCTC